>JAWWMW010001079.1:162777-188595 GCA_035048345.1 Echeveria elegans
ATAGATGAAAAAAATATGACGCTTATAACCCCAAATCATTATTTTCTGTTTCATTTGATTTTTAAATCTCTAAAAATTAGCTATTAATCTATTATATTAGTCATTGATGGCAAATTAATCAACGGTCCCAAATTCTTAACACTTTATATATTTTACTCACTTTATACTTGATCCCCCTCCCTTCATATAAAAGTATAATTTTAACTAAAATAATATTTGGTATTGAATAAAAAGATTTTGATTCAAATAAAAATGAAAATTAACGCGAGAACCGTATTGTTCACATATTATTATATCTTATTGTTCATTTATCAATGATAATGAATACAAAGTCTCATATGTTCATATGAATTTGATTATGAATGGAATAAATTTTGTATTCATTGCAATTTGATAAATGAACATAGAATATTTAATTATATGTGAACATATGAGTTCTCACGTTAACTTGAATTTTCATCGGAACCGAACTCTTAAATAAATTTACAAAAATACCGCATTTGATGGTTAAGTTTTAAATTACTTACAATAGTAGTAGTGTGAATATAACAGTACTCTTGAATCTGATTAAGTTTAAATACAATACGAGAAGTGTTAATATAGTGGCAACTTCCGCTATAAGAAAGTTTGGCTTCAAGTAAAGGATAAAAATCTGCCCTTCGTTTGGCTGTAGTAAAATTTTAAGAAAATAAAATATCTATCTATCTATATATATATATATCTATATATATAAAAGAATATCACCATCAACCATTTATCAACCATTCACTTTTTCTTACTAATTCTTTTATTTTCCTTACTAAAGATCCCATTGCAATAGAACTTTGACAAAAATACCCCTTCCCACCCTTCTTATTTACACTACCTGTCATACATCACTATTCATCCGTATTTGACTGTATTTGACCGTGTTTGATCAAGTAGATTTCAAAAAAAAATATAAATTAAGAATTTAAAAAAATTATAAAATTAAGATTTGAAAATTTGAAAATTGAAAATTATAAATGGAGCGAAAAATGTTGTAAAGCTTAATTAAATCGAATGAAGATACCAAAAAATTTTCGTCGGGACGACGGGAGTGCAACTAGTATAATAGAATAGGATGTCCTGAACCATACATATAGCGACGAATCTTTCGTTTCTAAAATTGTAAAAATCATCGCTAAAACCCGTTTCAGATCCAAAAGGCTTAGGCCCAAAACACACAGGCCCAAAACACTTTTATCCCACATCGCTTAAATTACTTTATTAAGTTAAAAATCTACTCTATATAAACTATGCTCATACATCGAACTTTCTCACTTATCCTTGCAATGCTTGCATAGCGAACTATTATTTGAACGGTTCGATTGCGCGGAACGGCGAATAATAAAAAAAGGGTAACAAATGATTGTTTCTTCTGCATTCCGTCGGAACGACGGGCGGTACGCTAGTAAGAGAATAATAGAATAGAATGTCGTGAATCACACATATAGCGACAAATCTTTCGTTTCTAAAATTGTAAAAATCATCGCTAAAATCCGTTTCAGACCCAAAAGGCTTAGGCCCAAAATACACAGGCCCAAAACACTTTTATCTCATAAAACACTTTTATCCCACATCGCTTAAATTACTTTACGAAGTAAAAAATCTACTCTATATAAAACATGCTCATACATCCAACTTTCTCACTTATCTTTGCAATGCTTGCATAGCAAACTATTATTTGAACGGTTCGATTGTGCATTCGGAACGATAAATAATAAAAATAGGATAACAAGTGATTGTTTCCGCCGCATTCCGTCGGAACGATGGGCGGTACGCTAGTGAAAATATGTTAACTATTTACTAAAAAGATAAGGTATATCCTATAACTAAATGAGACAATTACAAATAAAAATAAATATATCTTTCTAACCATTTGGTAACAAAAATTTTATAATAATTAATAAAAATATATCTGTTAAAACAATTTTTGTCGAGAGCTCAGAGCTGACCGACGTTGTTGGAGCGAGGCTAACGTTGTGTATTTATTTATCCAAATTAAACTCTTTCACGCGCCGGCTGTGACCGAGAATTGAATCATCGATCGATCGGATCCCATCCCTTCTCCACCTGGTTTTCGTCTAGTACTGATTATTGGGTGTGGGGGGATCTCCTCTAGGTGAACTGTCTCTGTTTCCTCCCTCAGCCATCAATCCACTTTAATAGTAAACCCTAAGCATCCCCACCCACTCACTCACTCACTCACTTTCCATCTGCTTCTTCTTCACTGGCTGCTTGATTGGGTTCTCTTTTTGTACATCCTGAAAATGCCTCCTGATCCCAAGCCCTCCACCAAATTTTATCATCAGGGACATGACTGGTACTTACTCTCCCCATTTCAAAGTACTATCTTTTTCCTGGCTTGCTGCTATTTTTGAATTTAGGGTTTTGTTGTTGTTTGATTTTGAGGTTTACGGTTTTATGCAAAATGAAGCACATCTTTTCTCTGTGGATGTTTTTTTATAAAAATAAAACAGAAAACAATTCATTGAGACATTGATTTGGTTGAAAAATTTTCAGGTTTTGCAATGCAGCTTTGCCCAGTGACATTGTTGTAACTGTAGATGCAGTCAACTTCCATTTGCATAAGGTATCATCATTCTCACTATATCTTGATCTATGCCGCAATGCATTCCCCTCAATTTTTTGGTGTATATTTTCTGTTTCCACACCTTTGGAGTTGGAATCCGCTATTGACTTGGTACCTCTTCGTTTTCAGTAACTGGCAAGAACTAAGCTGCTTGCATATCTTGATCGTAGTTAATTAGAAATTAACCAAGTTGAGTCCTCAATTTGTTAGTGAGGATATTTATTCTTTCTTTCTTTTACATTTATTTTCTGCTCAATTTAGAAGTTCCCTATGTGTCTGTAACAATTTTTTTCACCGTGATATTGTAGTATTACACTGTTTTTAAAAACATTTCCTTTTAGAAGCGCTTTCCTATGCATAGGTTACTCAGAAGTCTAACTAATACGCATGACAATGAATGTTGTTGTAGTTTCCTCTAACATCAAGGTGCGGAAGAATAGCTAACTTATTGAAAGAATCCCAAGATGCGAATGCTGGCATATTCACAACAATTCTACAGGACTTCCCTGGCGGCCCTGATAATTTTCTCTCATCTGTCAAATTTTGCTATGGTTTCACAGTTGAATTAACATCCAGAAACATAGTAATGATGTATGGCGCTGCAGACTATCTCGAAATGACGGATGAATATGGAGAAGACAACTTACTCTCAAAATGCAAAGCTTTTTTCCACAAAGATATATTACAGAGCTGGAAAGAATGTATTTTAACGCTCCAAAGTTGTGATCTTTTTAAACCTGTAGCTGAAAAGCTTCAACTTATAAGAAAATGTCTTGATGCTGTAACTATGATGGTTTGCACTGATCCGAGTTTGTTTGGCTGGCCGCTGATGATGTATGGGAGCTTGCAGAGTCCCGGTGGCAGCATTTTATGGAATGGCATAAATACTGGTGCAAGAATCCGCAGCATGGAGTCCGACTGGTGGTTTGAGGACATTTCATATCTCAGTGTAGATTTGTTTGAGAGATTAATAAAGACGATGCAGGCGAAAGGTATTAGAAGCGAAAATATTGCCGGTTCGATTATGTACTATGGTAGAATGCACCTGCCAGGAATTGGGCGATGGCACGGAGGACCCAGTGGCAAATCTAAATCGGTTGCTAGTTTTAGCTTGATGCCGGCTGCAGTTGATCAAAAAGGCTTGATAGAGAGAATTGAGAAACTGCTTCCCGATAGGAAGGGGAAATCCTTTTGCAGATTTGTGTTGGGACTTCTTCGTAATGCGTTGATATTGGGTGTTGATCAGAACTGTAGGGAGTCTTTAGAAAGACGAGTTGGGAAGCAACTGGATCTAGCAACAGTTGACGGCCTTTTGATTCCCATGTTCTCTGATTCTGACACATTATACGATACCGACTGTGTTGAGCGTATTTTCCGCCACTTTGTAAACACAGAACCAAAGGCCAAACTGTTCTCACCATCGTCCCTTGAGATTGAAACACAGTCAGCTGACCCACTAAGGAGAGTTTCCATATTGTTAGATAGCTTTCTTGCGGAGGTTGCGTCTGACTTGAACCTGAAACCAGAAAAGATGTTTTCTCTTATCGAGGCTCTTCCAAAGTCATCTAGGCCCTTGCACGATGGACTATACCGGGCACTGGATATATACTTCAAGGTAAGCCTTGTTTAATAATCAGTTAGTACCCCAACAAACATCATCATTACAATGCTGATGGTGACTCTTAATGTTAGCCGTATAGGGTTAATGTCTTTACTTGTAGCTGCATTTAGTATATAAGGAATTATTCATGGCAACATGCAGGAACATCCCTGGCTCTCCGACAGTGAGAAGGAGCAGCTTTGTAACTTGATGGATTACCAAAAGCTCTCAATAGAAGCTTGTGCTCATGCATCCGAAAACGAAAGGCTGCCCTTGCGAGTTGTGCTACAAGTTTTGTTCTTTGAGCAGATGCAGTTGAGAAGTGCATTAGCTGGTTGTCTCCGCGCGGCTGATACAGAAAATGCAATGATTCCTGCTTTACAAGGTCAGACTTCTATAGATATGGGTGGTCAAATTGTGCAGAGAGAAGGTTGGGTGACAGTCTTGCGACAAAATCGTGTCATGAAAGTCGACTTTGAAAGTATGAGGTCTAGAGTAGCAGAACTCGAAGAGGAATTTAGCAAAATGAGATTAGAGATGAAAAAGGTGACCAAATCACATAGCTCTTTGAGTTATCCACATATCCTTGCAAATGGACTCGGGTGTAAGCTCTTGCCACAGTTATCAAATCCTCAGTTGGATGCCGTTCAAGTTGTACATACTCCAAGAGCCTCGTTGGAGAAAGAGAAGGCACCCATATCTGCAGTATCTGGTTTACAGCAGAACTTACGTCGCCGAAGGAATATCTCTATGGGCTAGAATTTTGGTAACTTCTCAACAAACTAGAATGCAGATTATCTGGGTAACCTTCAGAGTACAAAAAAAAGGATGTTTATACATTATTCAACAATTTCACTTACTGAGTATCCAGAATTAAATTCTCTCAACGGCGTGCTAAGCTCACTCAGTAGTGTACTTACAGAAGCAGTTCAATGTTACAGATCCTAATCCTACTGTTGGTAGCCATTGTCTCTGTAAATGCTTTGCACAAGTGAAATACACTACTTGGATAACTGTATCATTAGGAGATTAAGACATGGTGAAAATTTTCAAAATGTACACATTTCACTGGGTGAACCTCTTCTCAGTTATCTGACAATTTCAGTTGAGCTTGAAGTTTAAATGCTGCAATCTGCTTATGGGTGTTTGGATACCATTTGGAACAAATTGTCAGTTTTATAAAACACATACTGTGTACTTTTTTTCTACACGTTCAAAAATCAAAGCAACTTTGTCAAATACACATCAGGGTGGTGTCCTGTTGGTTAAGAGTTCAGACATGAAACTTTTAGATCTAGGGTTCAATTCCTGACACTCCACTAGTGCTCGAGTGATGCAATGCTAGCGGTGTGATGGATTTATAAGATATATTATAATATGCTATGCGCTATATGAGCGATGATTGTAATACCCTCAAATACAGCAGGGCAGACCTCATTTGCTCAGCTAAGCTGCTCCACCAAACAGTGTTTAATTTCAGCCAACTGCATTGATTCCAAAATTGTAAGTTTTATCTTTCCAGTGACAATATGAAACTTTAGAAACTAGAAAGTACATTATCAGGGAAGCTATTCGGCCAACAGTCTACCCAGTTGACATCATGATAAGTGAAGCTGATCTGCCACTGCCATTTCTGGTGGAGTAAAGAATAACAAAGTCCATTACAAGGAGCCAAAACTCATATTTAATGCTTCAGTGCAGCATTTGGCTTTGAGCTTAACAACCTTCAAGCTGACGGATGTCTATTGGTATATAAGAGTTATGACTTCTCCTGCATGATGCACCAATTTATTTTATTTTCATAACTTCTGCAACTTTCCAGAAAATAATTTGAAGTTGTTTACCTTTTGATGAATTGTTATCAAAGCTCTTCATTCCAAGCAGTCTTTGTGACTACTGCACAGCCTCTGGTTCCAGCAATGTTCATTTTTGGGGATTCAGTAGTTGATGCTGGCAATAACAACCGCATGTACACCATTGTCAAGGCTAATTTCCCTCCTTATGGAAGAGATTTTGTGAATCATATGCCTATCGGGAGGTTTTGCAATGGAAATCTTGCATCTGATTTTCACCGGTTTTTTTCCTCCTTTTCTTGTGACTGATGGTAGCTTGGATGCACTGTGCAAGGATCAAAGTTGAAAAACATAGGCTTTACTTCCTACCCACCTGCATATTTAAGTGAAGAAGCCACATGACAAAACCTCCTAATCGGTGTACACTTCGCTTCCGGTGGTTCTGGCTACTCTGACTATACTGCAAAGTTATAAGTGCACATAACTTGCATGCATTATAAACTTCTAATTATCGTAGTGCAAGATTTAGTCTTGTACTCTTAGTCCGTGAAACCAGTCCCACTCCCAGCTGTGAGATGCTAAACTCATGGCTTCTGTGTAATCTGCAGTATGCAATATCACTGAGTCAGCAGCTGGAGTACTACAAGCAATACCTAACTAAACTGACACAGATAGCTGGAAATCAAAATTCAACATCCAACATATCTGGGGCAATTTGCAGGGAGCAGCGACTTAGTTCAAAATAACAACATAAATCCTCATCTCTACAGATCTTATACTCCGGATCAGTTCTCAGACATTTTACTGCAGTCCTACTCGACTTTCAGTCAGGTACTTCAGCAAGTTTTATAACTTGGTGGATACGTTTTATTTGCGCACGATCAGGCTTCTACATGTTTGCAGACAATTATTCATTTTTATTTATTTATAATGTTACACTCTAACATGACCAGGTGATATGAGCTAAGAATGTTGCATTTGCGCTTCTGTTTTCTGTAACAGACACTTTACAGCATAGGGGCAAGGAGAAAAGGAGTAACCACTGTGGCTCCAATTGGCTGCTTGCCAACATCTGTAACTATTTTTGGATCAGGCAACAATGGATGCGTGCAAAAGATGAACAGAGCTGCAATCTCGTTCAACCAGAAGCTCAATCAGACATCTCAAACATTACCTAGTAGTATTTGAGCCACTCTATAGCCTAGTGATAAGTCCATGTAGTAAAGAAAGCGCTATATACTCATTTCAAGAAAAAGAAGCATTCTGGAAAGCTAACTAACCTTGCTATTTGATGTTCGTAGGTTTCACAGAAGCCAGAAGGGCCTGCTGCGGAAGTGGATTACTGGAAACATCAGTCCTTTATAACGCCAAATCAACAGGGACGTGCTCAAACCCATCCCAGTATGTATTTTGGGATGGCTTTCATCCCACAGAAGCTGCTAACAAAGTTCTGGCGGACTCTTTGCTGCTGGCTGGCATCTCTCTCATCTCATAAATAGCAGAAGCTTCTCCAAGTCCATATCCTTCAGACATGCTCCTTTTCACTTCCATTGAAGTATGATAAACTGCATTTCTGACTAATAAAAACACAAGTCCAAAACTAAACGCAAACAATCATCCAAGTCCATGTGTATATGGATGCTTTTGTCAAAGAGCTAACATAAATTGGATTGTGAAACAAGGAAGAATGCAAAGGAAATACGTAGGAAAGTGGATACAAGAGGATGCTAATCGCTACATAATAATCAAAAAGTTCAATCGGGTTGGTCGCTAATATGCATCAATATAAGGATCGAGTGGTCTTTGAAGCAGCAGCTGCCATTGTTGACGTTGTCTCCATAATAGATGGCATTTTGTTGTCTGATAAAGCAGTGCTTAATAGATGGCATTTTATGCATTAGAACTGAACATCCTTATGCCACACCTAAGGAGTTGTTCAAACATTATTTGAATTCAGGATAAGAGAAACTTGATTATTATGTATGCTGCAAGGATGATCGGAGAGTAAATGCTTATTTTTGTACATACAGGC
The DNA here is from genome assembly GCA_035048345.1 of Echeveria elegans. Lineage (NCBI taxonomy): Eukaryota > Viridiplantae > Streptophyta > Magnoliopsida > Saxifragales > Crassulaceae > Echeveria > Echeveria elegans. Next base: position 170,817 of record JAWWMW010001079.1, read on the forward strand.
GCCTGAACATTGGCTGCTTCGATGTGAATATCAAAATATTTCTCTGCTAGGAAGAATAAACCCTTGATTACCCGCCGCAAGGAGAAATATTTGCATAGATCTTCCTGTAGACCAAAATTACCCCAGGTATCAAGAACTTAATTATTTCATAGAGAGCATGTTTTATACAAGGTATCCTTATGATTGTCTGTTCTTCAGGGTTCAAAACAACAGTAAATAATAACACAGGGCTTAGGGAAAAAACTGTGTGCATGGACAGACATCCATTAGAGATGTGGCAAAGAGAGAGGAAACGATTAAAGTATATACCTCACTTAAGTCATACTTAAGCTCCCTGAGCCTCTCACTCCATCCAAAAGTTAAATGTCCCAGTGACAAAACTGATCACTTTCTGGAGCATTTCGAGATTTAGCCAAAAGTTTAATTTCCTCCATATCTACATCAAAAAATACAAATCAAAATTATGTTCCAATAAAAGTAGTGCTTCACTCGATTTTGGGTCCTCAATTTTGGGTTTCCACTCTATCCAATACAATATTGTTTCACTGAAGTCAGCAGATGCCAAAAACATCAACTTGTTGTTTCTTGTTTCTACATGTAGTGTCAGATAGCAGTGCAAGAGCCAAGATGGGGAGCAAGATAAACAAAATATGTTGCAGACAGTTTGATTTGCAAACACTACCTTTAACAGCAGAATCCCAGCAAGCCTAGCAAAGTCTATTTATCAGTTCTTCTGCTTTGTCAATTGTGGCCATTTTCAATTCCATGCTCACCTATGCACAATGGGAGTTTGTCGCTTGGTTAAGAATATTTACATGAACCACAACCCTCAAAATTTTACTGTCAGCCTAGGAGAACTATTATCTGTAATTCCCCGAACGAGGACACCATACCTCAGCATAGTTATTGAAGCCAAGAAGCTTTGACTTCTCAAATCTTAGTTTCAATATTTGTTCAATAAGTGGGGTATTGTTAAGATCCCCACTGGAGGCTCTTGAAATGTATGCGCATTATAATTCTTTAGCCTGTTTCGAACATGCTGCATCACAGACGATAACTAGGACCATCCAACGTAAGCACCCATGGGCCATTTTCAGCAGTCGCTTTATCATATCCCTATTTTAATATAAATCATTTTAAGTAATAGAATAGAATAACACTAATATTTGCCTAGGATGAGCCTCCATTTGCTGTCGGCAACAGGGAAGGCTATACCTTGGACACAGTTTTATGCGCAGCCATTGCTAGTTTAGTATCTGGAAGTCCCTCAATATCATTTTCATGTGTAATTAGTTTCTCAAATTTCTTGGTTGCGTCCAACATATTCGCCACAAACTTCAGAGACAATTTTTCAAGTTCCTAAGGAAATAATATATCAAGTGTCTTGCTAGAGGCACCTCAAAATAAAAAGGATTTGCTTGTCTATAAATCACTGATCTAGCATTTGAAAGGATGTCACCTGTTGAATACTATTAAAATTTTCCCTTACAAGATCATCAAGAGATACCCCATTAAGATCTGCCTCTTTTTAATTCCCTGCACAATGTGAAACACTATTGCTTAAAATAAAGCTCAATCAGCCGCTAAAAGATGTACTAATAATCTCGTACATTCTAGAATAACCTAGTTAAGCACTCTCTTTCAGACAGTGTTGTGTACTAGTGTAGCTGAGGTATCAAAACCATGCAAAATGTCACTAACCTTGAAATATACGCTTTTGTGCATCATTCAGAGAATGCCAATCCTGTGATTCTTTCATAGTTTTGAATGCAAGATAGATGGGTTTGCTCTGCCCCATCCTGAGCTGAAACTTCCCTTTTTCAGGCTGAAAAGTATAGTTTAGCTAAAATATTTCTTAAAACCAGACAATGATTCTGATATGTATAGCATCTGTCGGCATCTATCAGTAAACCTGAATTTCTTCACTAGCAGCCCTGAGTTCCGGAGAATGTTTCACAGCACTCAAATGATTCACAATCTCCCACAAAACACGAAGCCTGTCAGTAATCCTCTCCAAAGGCATAACCAATTTGGACCAAACTGGCTTGACAACTCTCTCCAGCTCAATCAAATCCATTTCCTACACATATGATTCATCCATCCTTCAATCAACTAAACATCCAAACCAAATCTACTATTATCTACACTTCAAATTACAAACACAATACATAACATCCCTATTAATGAAACCCTAATAAACACAAACTCACCAGGTCGGCCAGAAGCGATCGCATCGTCGGACGCGCATGCCGAGCCTCGATGACATCGTAAGGCGGGAAAAATAAAATCCGCCAGCAACGGATTATCGTTATTCACATCCATACCTCAGCACAACAACAACGACAACAACAGCAGCGATAACAACACTGAAGCTTCACTCATCTTCAAAATCAACACTAACGAGTAAGTATGTGCAAATTCAGTTCACAGAACGACTTTTCTTCAGTCTCGCCGCAGTCATCGTTTTCTCTCGCTAACCTCCGATGCGCTGAAAAGTCAAACCGATATTATTTTCTTACTACGAGCGAATGATTTCGAGACACGTGTCGCTTGACTGGTACAGTTCGGAAAAAAGTTTGTTACGTATTTTGCAGATTCGTTTTATCCACAAGCGAGAAAAGCGAGCAGCTTTCACAGCACGTGAAGTCACGCAGCAGTCGTCTGTCTAATGGCGACGTTTCCGATCTGTTCGGCCGCAGCTTCGTCGTCGTCGTTGATACATCTTCTCCCGATCTACTCGCCTTCGCCTCATCATCATCAACATGCCAATCTCCTTTGTGCTACTGCTACGGCTAAACCACTCATGGTTTTGTCGCATCGGATTTCTGTGTGTAGGAGACGTGATATGAGTTTTTTCAATGCTTCGGTGAATTTCACGGTAGTCAAGTCGGCTGAAGCAGGTTCTGAGATCTTTACTAGTGATGCGGAAGGAAGTGGTGATGGTGACGATAAGGCAGTCGGGTACGAAGTTCATCGTGTTGAGTCTACTGAGCATTTTAATGAAGGTGATAGCATCGTGGCTGAGTCTCCGTCGCTTGGGATTCGGGAGCCTGTTTATGAGGTAATTTTACATTTTTTTTTTTAATTTTTTTGGTTGATAACTGATGAATTGTATGGTTGAGTAGTTGAAGAGTGCCTGTTTTGTAATTGCAAATGGTTGGTTGCTTATTAACTATTGACTGTGCATTCACTTGATTATAGGTTGTTGAAGTGAGTTCAGATGGTATTGTATCCACAAGGAAAATTAATAGAAGACAACTGTTGAAATCTAGCGGTAAGGAGGTGTTCATTTTATCCTATTATCCAAGATTCCGTGTAACAGACTAGATCAAATGAGCAAGTATATATCAGCAATAAGCATGTAGGGCAACAGAATTCACAGTATGATTTTGCTTTGCTTATGTATATATACCAAGTGTATGTGATTTCAAATGTTCAGCAGCTTTCGACATTTTCACTTGACTACACATTTACTGTTAAACAGGCCTGCGTCCACGGGATATCCGAAGTGTTGACCCTTCTTTGTGGTTGACAAACTCAATGCCTGCTTTGCTGGTACGACTACGGCTTTAGATGCATCTTTTTTTTTTCCTTTTCTTTTCATACAATTTCTATCAAGCTGTGTGAAGGAATTTGAGTTTGTTTGCTTTTACCAGAATTTTAAATGTTCCTTCGCGTGTGATATTCGGCTGAGTCAGGGTAATATGGTTGTGTCATCTGTTATATCAATTTATGGAAGTTGATGTGTGAGCGGTGAACCAGGTTCGTGAGCATGCTATTCTCTTAAATATGGGATCACTCAGGGCAATTGCTATGCAAGAATGTGTCTACATATTCAATTACAACAGGTACCCCTGCTTCCTTTACTGGTAGAAACTCTAGCTGTGAAATACTGAAATTTGATCTGTTTTATATGTGAGCAAAATGGCACTTAGTATGTGATATGGTGCATTAATCTAAGATGTTGATATATGTAGGAGAGGCGGGAAGGCTTTCTTGGATGCTTTGTTGCCTAGGTTAAACCCTAAAAACATGAATGGAGCGCCATCAATGCCTTTTGAGCTGGAGGTCAGTTTGATATCCTTAAAAATAAATTTCAGACAAGAAAATGATTTCCATATCAAGCCCATCATATCTTTAAATGATTTTTAACAGGTTGTTGAAGCAGCATTGCACTCGAGAATCCAGCGTTTGGAACAACGGCTAATGGATCTTGAACCTAACGTAAATTCTCCCATACTCAGAATCTTTCTCAGCTGATTTGAATATCAAGTTGTCTCTTGAAGTCTTTACTGAGTTTGCAACTTCGCATACACTTTTGGTATATCTTCATGAAGAGGGAAAATATTTTTGACCAACATTATTTCACATTTGTATCCAGGTACAAGCTTTGCTTGAAGTCTTACCAAACCGTTTAACTGCTGATGTATTGGAGCAGCTACGCATTAGCAAGCAAACTTTGGTATGCATCATAAGAGACTCATATTTCCAACCAAACTGAAATGAACCTACATCACAATTCATTTCTTTACTCATTGGTAGGTTGAGTTGGGTTCAAGATCTGGAGCCCTCCGACAAATGTTGCTTGATTTTTTGGAAGATCCTCATGAAATACGCCGTATATGTGTTATGGGCCGAAACTGTACACTCAAAAAAGGGAATAATTACATGGAATGTTCTGTTCCTCTTGAGAAACAGATTGCTGAAGGTTTGACTTCCAAATTTGGATTGGTTGATGATGCATTGACCCACTTAATGGCTCTGATACATTTATATGGTTGTTTTTCATGTTCTCAGAAGAGGAAGAAGAAATTGAAATGCTCCTTGAAAATTATCTGCAGAGGTATGTTGTTCTTAATTTAAATTGACTATTATTGAATTGTAAAAACTTTAACAACAAATCAATATGGGTAAATATCTTTTGAGGTCTCTTAAAAAAATCAACTTTTTGCTGTGTATTTGTGTCCCTTCAAGTAAGACCCTTATGATTTTGCATATGAATGTTCTACATCTGTGTGAAACCTCATCTTCTCTTCATCGGCAACAGATGCGAATCTTGTCACAGTCAGGCAGAACGTCTTCTAGATTCTGCAAGAGAAATGGAAGATTCAATCTCTGTGAATTTAAGGTATGCAGACCTATGAATATTTAACAACTTCCCATACACTGAAAGTACATGCCAAGCCAAAAGCATAATCAGTCACCTCTTAAAATTGACCTGCACATAAACAAATGCTGCGGTGATCCTAGTGAAACATTTTGCATGTTAATACTTCAAATAAGAAAATAATCACATCTAATTGATGTCTTTCTCAATTTCTGTATTTTATGTTGGACACTTGGACACGTAAGTTGCACATATCACAGTTTTAGAGGTAAAACATTTTTTGTCGTTGATCCCCAATAAATATGTTTCATGCTTTCCAGTTCACGAAGACTAGAAGTGAGCAGAGTTGAGTTGCTTCTCCAGGTTGGAACCTTTTGTGTAGCAGTTGGTGCCCTGGTTGCAGGTACTATAGAAATATATAGTTCTTCTCAGAGAGCTTAAATGCAAGAGACTTGTCATTCAGTAGTATTAAGCCATATTAATCCTTTTTGTACAGGTATTTTTGGCATGAATTTGAGGTCCTATTTAGAAGAGCAGGTGGTAAGTATTTTTATGAAACTGACAGAGGCACTGGCTTGGAAAAAGTATGTCTTGTTGATTGTATTATTTTTATGAATTTGATCCTTTATGTCGTGACTTGCAGCTGGCATTTTGGGTAACCACATCAGCAATAATTGTGGGAGCTGCTATTGCATTTTATGTCATGTATTGGTATCTCAGAAAAAGGAAGATACTGTAAACTTGTGTTGAAGAGTTGGAGGAGGCTTCATTCTGTAAGTAACTCAAACTCCTTTGTACGTGCCTTATTCGAATGACCATATTATTTCGGGTCGGTTGCGGGTATCATATGTGTTTTTCTTTTTACCAGCTGTGTTATGAAAAATATTAGGTCAATGTCCCTTCCTTTCTAAAGTTAGAATATAACTAGTTGGTCCAATACTCTCTCGGTCTCAGCCTCTTTGATAAACACTATTCACATTTATTCTTATGCTAAGAGTTGTGCAAGGTGCAGTGTCTAATTGCTTGCAACTGCGCGCAGGTTAGGAGTCAGAGTAAGACGAGACCCCAATTACGGCTTTTGATGGCTTCAAACATCTGATACAAAAACTGCGCAAAAAAGAACTGAGTGGTATTCCTTCACATGGTGGATTAAGGGTTGTACAGCAATAGGTATCCTCCTACATATGCAGGTGTTAGTATGATACCTGGTAGGCTCTCATTTGTTCGGAGCTGCTAGATTTCACCATCCCATATCACGGTCACCCTAGTCTTTAGAATAGAACTTGCAACCTGAAAGATACCCATTTGTCTGTAAATATCACAAGCAAAAACAAAAGCCAATAGAATGGTGTGGTATTCATCCGAATACGGTACTCTGACACTGCAGGTCCTATCATCAGACTAAACACACCAACGAACTTAACCCAGACTGCAATTGAACAGAAAATTTTAACCACAATTATATCGACATATGACTTTAAAAAATCTTGCAAATGGTACATACACCACAGATGTCCGATACTGACCCAAATCAATACAAGCCAGCCGCTGGAGTTGAGTTCAAATAATGCAACTCATCCAAGTTCGCCGACAACAGAATACCCACACAACAAATCATGAAGAACCAACACAAAACTTTAGATTTCCGAGCTGGAAGCTGGTCACTGAGAAAGCATTGGCTGTTCTTCTATCAATCCAACTGAACCATTAATGGCAATATTCCCGACACCGATCTCCATTGCTTCCCTCTCATCTGTATCTCGCCGACTCTTTTCACTGCTGGCTTCTTGCAGATCCTGATGTTGGGCACTGGATAAGGAAGGCTGGCGAAGACGTGGGCGACCACTTATCCATGGGTGAGTGAGGCATTGACCAGCAGTGGGCCTTTTTTCAGGTACAAAATCAAGTATAGGGATGAGGAAATCTGCCAATTCATTTGCATCCTGCTCACTAAATTTATACTTCTCAACCAAAACCTTGTTAAGAGGCCAAAAGCGCAACCTTCGAATATGTCTTAATTCACCATATCTATTGAAAAAATCTCGAGAATGGCGACCGCCAAGTGCAATCTACACGATGATATATCAACAGAGCGAGATGCATAATTCGAATGCAGAGAACTAGATATGGTCATATTCTAACATAAGTTGAGCCGAAGTTGTCAATTACTATGCTAGAGCCATGTGACAGCTACACAGTAGAAATTTACCTTACGAGGCATCATACCAAGAAGCTCCATCATCAGTGCTAAATGATCCTGCATAATCAGGCATGAACAAATACTTGTTAACGTTGTACTAATACATAAGATACAATTCAAAAAAAAGCCTACAACTAAATTTTACCACATATTCACTCAATCTAAATCTCCAGCGCAAAAAAAGGTCCACCGGAAACAAGATGTAATAGTTCAATTTAAAAGACATCAGGAAATTAAATTTTCTCAGCGTGTTGGGTAGAAAATAAAGCTACCGTATAAATGTAAAAAATCAGTATACACTATGCCGTGCGACGCCAGGCATAATGCATGGGAGTTAACACGCATCCCACTGTTATTATTATGCGTTTGCTCAGAATAGAAAACGATTATCAATGACAAATTGAAGTATACAAATCCAAGGTCTGAGACCTAATAGTCCAATTTCAAAATTAGAACATAAAAAGTAGTTATTAACGTAAGTAACAATAATAATTATAACAAAAAGGCAAAAGAATACTTGCCTCATCTCTATCATACTTGTCTCCACTGTGAGGATCAAAAAGCACATCACCAGTTGCCAACTCGAAGCAAATGCAAGCAAATGACCACATATCTGCCGAAGTAGAGTATTTAGACCCAAGAAGAACCTCAGGGCACCGGTATTGTCTAGTCTGAATGTCATTTGTAAACTGTTTATGCGTCCAGCAAGCATTTCCAAAATCAACCAGCTTACAACTACAGTCCAATTCAGCTAAGAGTTTCTTTCTTGTAGACCTGCTTGCTCGTCGACTGCCTTGTCTTTCAAGGCGAGCATCCTTTGACCCTCCGTTATTTTCTGTTGAACCATGCCGTTGAGACCTAGAGGTTTCTTGATCATCATCCTTAGGTGAGTTGGCATTGTCACTACAACCATCTTTGACTGGTGTTACTGAATCCAACTCGACATCCGAAGGAACTTCCTTATCTTTGAATGACGTTTGTGCCACCCGCTTAGCCTTTTTACGGATCTTCTTTTTCTGATTTTTTGTAAGATCCCCATTATAACTTCTCACCTCCTTAACAACTGTAGGTTCCGACACTACCTTATCTTTAACCGGAAGAATCAAAGCCTCACCCGAATTCATCGGATCTTTAGACGGATCAATCAAAGACAAAAGCAATATATTCTCCGGCTTCAAATCCGTATGAATAATCGACAACTCCTTATGCAAATACTCCAAGCCAACCAACAGATGAAAACAAAGCTCCTTAACCATCTCCAAATCAATCCCACGATAATCAGCATACTTAATAAGCGTCAAAAGATTATCTCCCAAAAACTCAAAAACCATACACACATGATACCCATTCGGTCCGGAATGCTTAAAATGATCCAATAGTTTAACCACACACTTCCTATCGTCTAAATCACCATCGGCTATCTGTTTCAAAATCTTTATCTCATCCATCGCAGCTTCCGTATAATGCTGTGCACTCTTCTGCACCTTCAACGCTACATATCGCTGCAATCGCAACTCAAATTCAATCAAATTACAAACTTAGTTTTTTACCCCCAAAAAAATAACAAAAAATGGCTTACGGAATTGCGAGTATCCCAAGCAAGCCAGACGGTAGAGAAGTGACCCCAACCGAGCTTCCGCTGCACGACATAACATCCGCTATTAAAGGTGTCTCCGACACGGACAGCATGGTATCCGCCTTTTCTGTAATCCTCGGTTCCTTCGTCCTCGGATGAAGAGTAGTCGCTTGATTCGCTGCTGTGTAAATCTTCTTCGGCGTCTCTGCGGTTCCCGTCCATCGGGAAATTTGCGACGGGGACGCTGCGGCGGAAAGGGGGTGTTATTAGGGTTTCGGTGTGTGTCGGAGTCGGAGGAAAGTTTTCTAGATACGACTGTTGGATTTGTCGACATAACTTTAGAGTTTTAAACGGCGTCGTGCTAGTTGCAGGCGTTCCAGTTGTTGTGTCGTTTTGGCTGCACGCTTAGCATCGATTCGCTTCCACCTCCACTCGTTCTTCCATGTGTACGTTTGCTGGTTAAACCGGTCGATCAGATTTTTGACCAATATTAATCGGATTAATCAGGTGCCGAGTCAATCATATGGCCTCGATAGATTAGATCGTGTTTAATGACACTACTTGAAACGTAATTTTATTATAAAGGTGATTAAGTGAAAAAATTTAGAGATATTGCATTTAACCATCAGTATAAAGTGCTTCTTTTCACTTCACCACCAGTATAAATATTCTTTCCATTTTAACCACCTAAAAATAAACACAGTTATCATTTAACCACCTACACACTATTCCGTTTTAACTCCGTCTAACGTTCGTTAGCTACAGTACATATCCCCTTCAACACCACCTCTCATCTCGATCCCCATCATACCAGTTGCCTGAGCCATTTCATGCCAACCCCTTTACCCTTAGTCCCCTTCATCCTGATAACCCGAGCCCCTTTCATTCCGATACCCTAATCCCCGTTCAATGCCGTCCTTGAATTTGGCATCGCAATTCGCATCCTCCGCGGTTGGGTTCTTCGATTTTGAATTTGATGTCATGGCTGGCAAAGCTAATTCATTTATGTTCTACAGGTTGGGATTTTTGATTTTATGAAGATATAAATGTTACGGTGAATGAGTTTGTTAACAAGCTCCGAAAACGGTGAGTGAATGAATTAAGTGCGTTTCGGCCGGTTGTGTAGCGTGAGTGAATGAATTAAGTGCTTTGTTGGATGTTTTTGGCCTATCTGAAAATATAGGGTTTAGTGTAAATTGCTTATGGGTAAACTAAAAAAAAGCAAGTGTAAGTTTGGATGTTACAGGAACTGAAAATCCAGTCGCTGTTTTCATTGTGAGTTTGTCGAAAATGGAGCTTGCGAAATACATTGGTATTACATTTGGATCAAACATCAAAGTTTCACGGTAAATCTAATTTTTTGGATAGATTGTTATTTATTTGTTTGCCCGATCGAGGAGAAGGATTGTCTGAATTTACCTTTTTGCCGAAGTGAGCCAACTTGTATACCTTATTCATACTTTCTTGGTTGGAACTTATTTATCTCGCTTTCAAATAATCGCATAGAGATTTAGTCAACTTCATTGGCTGATAATTGATGGAGTATGTTATATATTTTGTGGACCTTACTTGCAGGTACAGAGAAGTCACAAGTGCTTACTACAGAGGAGCTGTTGGTGCAATGTTGGTATACGATATTACCAAGCGTCAAAGCTTTGACCACATACCTTGCTGGTTTGAAGAACTGAGAGCCGACAAAACATAGTTATCATTCTGATTGGCAACAAATGTGATCTAGAAAGCCAGAGAGCAGTACCAACGGAAGATGCCAGAGAATAAAGTCACTGCAGGTGAAGGTCATGGGAACAACAGTAACCCTGCAGTCTTCTCTGGCAAGAAACTCATCGTCTCCGGACCAGGCCAAGTAATCCCATCAAAGAATTTGTGCTGCTCTACTTAAAAAGACTCAACTGATTGATCCTCAAGATGCTATATACATGCTACATTTTGTAGTTCAGATTACGTTTTTGCGATATTCTGGTGCAGTATTCTATGTAAAGTTTTGCATTTAAGACGAAGTTCTTGTAACACCTCGATCGATCAACTAATTGCTCACAAACATGTTAAAATCTTGCATCAAATGTTCCTTTCAGGTGATCAAAGGTGAACAGATTTGTACATGTTGAAATGAAAGACTACTAAAAAAAACTCTATTGAGAATGGCTCTCTTCTATAATTATGTTAATGATGCCCAACTCTGTTGGTATCCTCAATGCGCCGTTCTGTTTATCTTCATTAGGCCTTGATGAGTACTGAAGCATTTTCTTCAACTTCATAACATTTTCTCGCGCAGCTGCCTTGATTTGCTTCAAATTTTCGTATTCGAGTGTCACGAAGTCCAACACGTTATCTTTCTCACCTAGACAATCCTTAAGCTCAGAATTCTCTCGCTTGCCGATAACCTAGCTTCTTTAGCGGCATCTGCTTCATTCAGTGTCAGTTTCAGTATATCCCTCAGCTTATGCGTCTCATCTTTCGAATTCAAAACCGAAGAACCCAACCGCGGAGGATGCGAATTGCGATGCCAAATTCAAGGACAGCGTTGAACGGCGATTAGGGTATTGGAATGAAAGGGGCTCGGATTATCGGGATGAAGGGGACCGAGGTGAAAGGGGTCGGCATGAAATGGCTCAGGTAACTGGGATGATGGGGATCGAGATGAGAGGCGGTGTTGAAGGGGATAGGTACTGTAGCTAACGGCGTTAGGAGTTAAAACGGAATAGTATCTAGGTGGTTAAATGATAACTGTGTTCAGTTTTTAGGTGGTTAAATGAAAAGAATACTTATACTGGTGGTGAAGTGAAAAGAGGCACTTTATACAGGTGGTTAAATGCAATATCCTCTTTTTTGAATATGCTTATTGATGTTTCATTAATGAGAAGGGATTTTTTGTATACCTACGAGTATGGGATTCAACTTGTATCGGACTTTATGAGATTTTATGATATCATTGTGTTTCATTTGGTAGTATGTTTAGCTAGACTTCAGCTTTTTGGACAATTTTGCCATGTTTTGTACTTTTGTTCTTTCCTTATACATCATTTTAAATTTTGTGGCTATGTACCAATTACATTACTGATTGTCCGCGTGGATTTTCTCTAGGTATCCTTTGAAGGCTGTTAAAGTTATGCACACTGTGGCTCTGCGCACTGAGTCAAGTTTACCACACAGCTCTACTCCCCCAATTCAGTCTACTGCTTCAGTGGTATGTTTGGTTGTAAAAAGCTCGATCTTTGCAGATTTCTATCCTGTTTTGAGGATGAAATGGGTTTTACCATCATGCGCTTATTATCTTTTGGACTTTGTAACTATGAAATAATGATTATCGGCTTAGGGCAAAATGACATGGTGATTTCCACCGTACGTGTACTGTCTCCATTCTGCACATGCTATTTTTTGACGGTTTGAAAGGATTTCTTGCAGAGTCACATGGGAGAAATGTTTGCATGCCATGCCACAACCATGGCCAAAACTCTCAACACTCCGATTATAGTTTTCACAAAAACTGGATCGATGGCTGTGCTTTTAAGTCACTACCGACCTTCTTCACTGATCCTTGCTTTCACAGATGAGTAAGTTGTTCTTTTCCTGATTTTTGCACTTCATATTTTAAGTCTTATTGTTTCCTAATATGGTAGAGATGGCTATCGGACTCGGAAAATTCAATTTCACTCTTTGAGTTGTCTTGCTTCCTACAGCCAAAAGCTGTATTTAGTGTTGAATTTGTAAAGACTTTTCACACGGTACTACATTTTTTCATAAACATCTCATCCAACTATCTTTTTGTTTTGATATCTGATAGTGAGAAGATCAAACAAAGGCTTGTTCTTTATCAAGGCGTGATGCCCATTACCATGGAATTCTCCACTGACGCTGAAAAGACCTTTACCAAAGCTCTGAATCTTTTAAAGGTTTGTTTTCCGCGGAGAACATTTTGTTTGTGTGATGGATGTTGGCCAAGATAGTGTAGGCTAATTGTAGTCCGTGTTGCAGAGTAAGGGCCTTGTCAAGGAGGGTCAGCATGCGACCATCGGTCAAAGTGGAAACACAGTCAATATGGCGTAGAGATTCTAGTCACCACATTGAAGTTCGAGAGGTCCAAGCATAATGTTGCTGCTGTGATAGGAGTTTTGTTTCGAATAACAATCAATCCATGCAACCTTATTTACCAGTTATTTCCTTTACGGGCAGTATGTTTGAAAATAAAAATAAAAAAAAAATGTTTGAAACTACACATGATTTAAGAACTATAATAATTCTTTGGCAATTATGAGTTGGGATTTCAAATCCTGAATGTAACAAAAAGTTCATGTCATTGACAAGTCAATAGAAGGCAGCGTATATGGGTGTTCCGCATTGTAGTGTGGTGACTTGAGGAAATGGAATTCTTAGGGTAGACACCAAGGGCTGTTGTACTCTTGCATATTAGGGTTTTCAGTGACAGAACCTTGCTGAAGGCTTTATTGGAGTAATATATACAATCATTTTACATAATCATATTTGTATGAAAATGTTGCTGTACAACTTGGCAGACTCATACTTCTACAATGCTCAGATTTACCACACTAGATGTTCGACCAATATCATCCCAGGACTTTTCGGTCGCCATCCTGCAATGACATCCTCTGGAGTGGCCCTTGTCTTTTACAAATCAGTGTAACGAGAAGATTGTCTATCCAGCATGAAAAGGAAAAAGTTTAACAAAATGATGAGCATTTAATTCCAGAGTTGGCTAGATAATCATTTCGAGTAAATGTTGAGTCTAGACTAACATGCAGATACTCCCTGAATATTTGGTCACTTTGTAAATTTTACAAATTTTTTGTTAATAAATTTCACGAAGATGTCAAAATTATGGGAAAAGGATGCACAAGTTTCCACACAACATGTAAAAATTAGTAGCCTTTCCCGGAAATTCATGAATTCAGTTAATACTACTTTCACAAATAACTAGCAGACGATGCAATATTAGGAAATAAATGCCCGTCCAGAGAAAATAGAAATACCTTCATGGCTTCATCTTCATGTATGATTTCAGGTTTGGCGAGAAAACAAGTAACTGAAAGTTTCATGTTGAGGTCATGCTCCCATAACGACATAAAGCCACAGTTTTACTTCAAGATATGGTAATGCCACACTTCAGTTGTGGATTTGAATCACACATGCTAGTAAAAAAGAGAGAGGCGGATCACAATTCATAGTGCTACGAAATGACCAAGTAGCCTCAGAGGCGTTGGAAATTTCTCTTTCGGCCTTGAGTAATTACATCTGAGTGTGCTGTCAGTTCCCATCAAGTTTCGCAACAGGGACCTTACCTTCCGGGGCTAACTGTTAAGAACATACAAACAGACCAGATTTGAGAGTTTAATGCTGACCTTGTGTAGCTTGCGCTCATAATGTAACTACACACCAGTCAGTGAAAAACAGTATCTGTAAACATTACTAATCAGGCCTGTTAACCAAGTCAACCAACTTCATTTTATAATGGAAGATGTTTTACCTCCAAAGTTAATAGCAACCTTTGGTAGAATGGACCTGGAAAGGTCATGCCAGACAGTAACATAATCAGCTTGCGAATCATAACGTAATTTTTACAGTCAACAACGACCCAAAGTAGAAGTAGTTTTTCATCTGGACATGCCTGACCGATATCCTCCACTTAATTCATGAAATCAAAGACGTCAAGTTTATCACTACAAAAAAAACGTTGATTCGCGACCACAAAAGTGGTCGCAAATTTGCTTCTTTTAACGTGGAATTTAAATATTTTATTTTCAATTTTTAAATAAAATATTTAATTCTAATTTTTTGTACCGGTTTGCAAAATAAATAATCTCCAAATAAATTTTTTGTACCGGTTTTCAACCTCTTTGCAAAATAAATTTGGCGGTGAAGATGTGAGATCGTTTGCAACATAATAATCTACTTTGCAAAGAAGTGAGTGCTTTACAAACCGGTACAAAAAGCATAACAAACTCTTTTGTACAGTCTCCAAATACCTTCAAATCCACACGAGTCATTCTTCAGTGCTTAAAAAGCATACTAATCCCGGTTTATATTGTGTTACGCCACTTGTAAGACCTCGTATTGAAAGGAAGATAACTTTGGCGCCAAGTAATAAATGGAGATCAAATTCGAATTAGGGTCCAAATCAAATCTGAAATCAAGTATTAAATTCAGTCAACCACTTGAATCTAAAAGGAAAGGATCGTGTGGCTCAATAAGGAAAGATCATGTTGAGCTCAATATGGAAGGAATCAAGCATTAAAGCAAAGTCAACTGTGAGCTCAATATGGAAGGAGCGTGTGGAGCTCTATATGGAAAGGAGGAGCCTCTTTATGTAGTATAAATACCTTTGTAAACCTCCTCATTTGAAATGCACGAAAATACACATTTTGTGAATCATTCTTCTCTTCATTTCTCTCTTCTCATACTTGTTCTACACTCTCATACTCCCTTACTTCAAATATTCTTTCATGGTATCCGTTTTTTAATCGATCCTATTTCCGCACTATACTCTTATCTTTTCACAAAATCTGATTTCTTTGTTGAAATCATCTTGCCCATCCGAAATGGATACCAAAGGTATGATGATCATCGTCACTCTTAAGGGAGCAAACTACTTGCTTTGGTCTCGATTGATCAAGACGACCCTAAGAGGAAAAGGTTTGGACAGCCACCTCATCTCTAGTGAAGCTCCAACCGGCGCGGTCCAATAAGAAAAAGAAGAGGCTACCTTGGACGAAAGTAAGCTTAAATGGCTCCAAGATGATTCCTTTGTTCTATATTTCCTCCAAAACTCTCTTGAGGAATCCATCTTGGAGGCATACTCAAATCTGACCCGTGTGTTCGAGTTCAAGAAAGCAATCAATCAAAGCCAAAGTGGGATGGAATTCACCCAATACTTTGAGAAAGGAGCAAGACAAGGTGTTTGGACTTCTCCTTAACCTCGACCCAATCTACAATGACTTGATCAAGCACATCTTGAAGGGGACAAACTTCCGACGCTTGAAGAAGTGTGCTCTCAAATCCAAAAGGAACAAGGTTCTCTATGACTCTTTGGAGGCAAGGAAGCACTATCTATTGCAAACCACGTGGAGGTGCCTCGGGCCAACAAAGTGTCATTCAAACCGAGAGAGGTCCCAACATGCGAGCATTGCAAGAAGAGAGGGCATAAGAAGGAACAGTGTTGGTTCCTCCATCCAAACCTAAAACCGAACAAATTTAAGGAAGAAACGGCAAACCTATCCAAAGAGGAGGTGGGACGTGTCGTGACTGAACAAGGGGAGATGAGGATGGCTTGATGAGGAAATCGGACCTTGAGGCTTTCATCAACACGATCAAGCAAAATGGTAACAAAATTGGTAAATCGTTTCATGCTTCTAACATTCATACACATCTTATTATTGATTCCGGTGCATCTCATCATATGATTGATGGAACGTATTCATACGGTCCAAATAGTCTTTAATTCCCGTATATTAATTCCATTTGCGTAGTGAAATATTACTTTTGGTAGTGTTTTCTTGCGCAGGGACATTTAGGCCACATTGGTGAAAAACAACTCAATTTGCGCTAAATTTATCGGAAAAGGCAGATTTGACCTATGCTGCTTCACGAGCTTGCTGGAAATTCGTTATTTATCCGACAGAAATGAATCATAGCTTGTTAGAAAGAGGACTCAAGGGGCTACAACTTCTCTCTTTACACCAACTTCAAATTCGTAACCGAAGACGTCCGAAACAGCAAGAAAATTGAGCTGTGCAGAGCAGTCTGGCGCGAAAATACGATTCTGGACCTTTGCATCTTTGGAAGCTTCCATAAGGCGCGTCCATTATCGGATTGAGACGAAACAAAATGCATTGGAAAGCTGATTCAAACATCTATCACTTTTGTTTTAAGGTCAAGGACTGATTCGGACTGCAAGGCATTCAACCGAGACGAATTCAGTTTACATTACAAACTGGGCAGATTTCAGCCCATCCGTTTTCGGCCCAGCCCAAATGCCAAGCCCAAGTTCAAATAAAGCAAAGAAAGTAAAGCAGCGTGAAGCACCAGCTTTGGAGGAGGCAGCTGGTGGTGGGAGGCGTGGAAAACGAGGAGGCTTTTTGGCAGGCTTTTGAAGAAATCAAGCACTTTTTGCAGTCCCCAAAGAGAGACAAGAGACAGCAGCTTTTCAGCATAAAAAGGTAGGAGATCAATCTGGAAACGGGGGGATTTACACAGAAAATTCAGATCTGACGCAGAGGCTTTTTGACAGAAAAATCAGATTGGTTGCAGGCTTTTAGGGGATGAAATTGGGGAGACACATCTGATTTGGAGTACCTTTTTACACAGCTTTTTTTTGGGCAGAGAACAGCTTTTGTTTTTTGTACTGTTTCCGTCAGTTTTTGCAGAATTTCGAGTCCAGTTTCTGTAGAATTTCAGTCCATTGCAGTATCAATTAAATATCGATTTTCGTCCGTTTCGCACGAAATTTTCACCAGCACTCAGGAATAAATCATAAAGGCTATTGGGAACGGATTGGAGCAGAAATTCGTCCCGAATTTTGTACAGTAATTTCGTTTCTCCTTTTTAGTGTAATTGTATTTTAATTCTTGTAATCTTTGCATCCAATTTAGTATATTCAGCATGTCATCAATCAAAAATAGTGTTTCGGTGAACATGTTGCGTAGTAGCTAAATTCATATAGGTTTGAGGCATGTGATTGTGATTTGATTAATATATGATTCGTACATGATTTAATACGTTGTGAATCATCTCTGTTTTCTGTGAACTTGAATGAATATTATAATTGTTTGTTGTTATTAGCCTAGCGGTGAAAGACAATAGGAATTATTATATTACGTGTAGAAATTGCATGATAGTAGTTAAGCCTAGCGGTGGAAATATTATT
>JAWWMW010001079.1:188695-224731 GCA_035048345.1 Echeveria elegans
CATCCTCCTCTCCCTCAAGTTCAATTCAATGGCCTTTTATTTCATTTTCATTCTCTTTTCACTTTACAAAAAGCAGAGAAGAAGAAAACAACAACTCTCTCTCTCTCTCCCCCAGTCCCCACCCTTTGATAGATTCCTTCTTCTTCTCACTCCATTCTCATTCTGGTTCAACTAATTCACCTTCTTCTTCTTCCTAGTCTGTTTCATGATTAAGCTGCTTACCTGCTTCTGGATGTTTTTCTAGTTGCATTTTTTGGTGGTCTTCAGATTTTGAAATTCAAGTTAGTATCCCTTAATTTAACATCCCTATTCGTACATGTCTGGTTCAATCTCAGCTTTGTGAATTTCTAGTCTTTTTATTGCGAAAGGTTTCATCTTTAGGGTTTTCATAACTGGGTTTGTGATTTCCTTGTGTTAAAAGTTGATGTTTGGAGACTATGAGAAATTTGTTGTTTGCAGTTTTTTTTGTTAGATTTGGAGTGATGGGTATTGCAAAAGGTGTCATCTTTGGGGTTTATTTGGAGTTGCAAGTTCATTGGTGCTTGGTTTTTTTGAAAATAAGTCAGTTATGGATTTTGTGATCTTGATTGGTTAACTATTGCTTTGGTCAATAGAGCTACAGATATCATCTATTTGCCGAAAGTGACATGTATAGTAGTTGACACTTCTCATGCTTTAAGGATAGATTTTGTACTTGGAAAGTATAATGTTTGATTAGGGATTTGCTGTTGGATCACACTCAGTTTGTCTAATCGATCAATCACTAGGGGACATTTTCGATTGATTCTATATACCAGAAAATTGTCTTACTGAGTATGTCCGGATGTATAGAATTGCAAGTGTTTGAGTTGAGCTGTGTATTGTTGTTTGTTTCGGTCACTCTTATTTAAGTTCTCATTGTTTGATTTTGCTTAGGAAAGACTGATGACGAGAATAAGTCCGGAATCAGGGGATACGATGGAGGTGGAAGTGATATTGCCAGTTTCAGCTGATGTGAATTTCACCGCAAACTGCTTCCCGAAGTATAGGATCGGTTCTGATAATCAAATATATGATGATGAGATGCTGAAGGCAACAGGGCCCTCTCTGAAGGAAGTGGTTGAGCATGAAAGCGAGCAATTGTTGAACCAAAATCAGCGTCTTTCAGTTCGAGACATTGCAAGCAAATTTGACAAAAATGTGGCTGCCGCTGCCAAAATGGCTGATGAAGTCTCTAACCGTCAACTTAATTTGAGAATAACAACATCCTGATTCATAGCTTCACCTATTATAATTTTTCTTTGTGATTGTTAGGCCAGACTGAAGGATGCGCCTTCCTTAGAAGGACATGTTCTGCTGAAGAAGGTCAGAGATGCATTGGAATCCTTGAAAGGTCGTCTGTCAGGCCAAAACAAGGAAGACGTGCAAAAGGCTATATCTATGGCAAGTACTGAATTTTAAATATCTTTTCTGGACTGTTATCCATTCAGGACCCCAGGAGGGTTATACTATTTCGTGATTGCGCAGGTAGAAGCCCTAGCAGTTCAGCTAACTCAAAGAGAAGGTGAATTAATTCAGGAGAAGTTTGAAGTGAAGAAGTTAACAAACTTCCTAAAACAGGTAATTTACTGTGATTTTCCGTGTCTCGATCTAACTGAAAGTGATGGGCCTATTCTTGAAATACCGGCATAAACAATGTTTTCATAATGTGTGATTTCAGTCCTGAGTTAATAAATCTTGTTATAAAATGGAAGGATTGCGCTGACTTGATATCACTTTATGCTGATTGCTGTGTTACTTTCTAGGCTTCAGAAGATGCAAAAAGATTAGCCAACCAAGAAAAGTCATTTGCTTGTGCTGAGATCGAAAGTGCTAGAGCTGTTGTTCAGAGATTTTGGGGTGCTCTTGCTGAAGAAGAAAGAAACTCTCAGAGACCCGGAAAGCAGGTTTGTACTTGTCATTTGTTGAGAAATGTCCTACATTCTCTACCCCGTCTTCTATTAAAAGGGCGGGCGTAATAAGCAAGATAAATGCTTTCTGCTGGTAAATGATTTTGTGTATGGGGCCAAACTAATTCAGACTTTTTGTTTCAGGATACAATGAAGCTATTGGAGGAGGTACAAGAGGGCAGAAGGATTCAATTACTGCATCAGCCTACAAAGGTGATGTAGAATAAACATTTCTCTATTTTAGTGAAATTATTTGTTTACGTTGACCGTATGATACTGAGAGAACCTGACATTGTCCCCTAAGTTTTCAAGGTCATGGATATGGAGTATGAGCTTCATGAACTTCGGATTCAGATTCGTCAAAAGTCATTATTTTCAGTTCAGCTTCAGAAAGAGGTTAGTCACACATTGCAGTATGCATGTACAGTCTGGTTGTTACATTTCTAAAGCAATCGCTATCCAGCCCTTACATTTTTCCTCCCGGTTAAGATAACAGCCTGGCTGCTTGTTTTTTATTCGCCCTTTTCCTCAGTTTTTCTGTGCCTGCTCTCCATGAGTGACAGTGACTATCAGTGTCTGTTTTCATTCTCCCGTCCAGCTAGCAATAAGTAAAAGAACAGAGGAAAAAAGATTTAATTTGTTAGAGCTTGAGGGATCAGAAACCTTAGGCTCGCAGCTACTTATACGACCACGCTCAGATAATGCTCCAGATCTTTCAAAATCAACAATTCAGTGGTATCATGTCTCGTTTGATGGAAGCAAACGAGAACCCATTTCAGGTACTAGTTCCATTTGTTTGGATAGTTGTCGTCTTCCCTTATGATAAATCTGAATTTTAATCGAAGATGAGAAGACACATTTTATCAGCATTTTTTAGGAGTCATAAGTTTGGCCATGGCTGTTACATAGAAAGACTTATTTTATGAATATGGATAAATTCCTACCGTCTCAATTTTCAGGTGCGAACAAGCTTATCTATGCCCCAGAACCGATAGATGTTGGAAAAATGTTACAGGCCGTGGTTAGTACAGATGGAAAGAAAGTCACTGTGACTACAACTGATCGCATCGAGCCTGGTCAGTTTTCGCTTCTACAATTCTTGCAAATTTCCATCTGCTGTAGTTGCAATATATCTGACTCTATTTGTTTCCTACAGCTGCAGGACTAGACAATTATGTGGAAACACTACTGCAGAAATCTAACCTTGATTTTAATGTAAGACATTTCACTACTCAAAGCTTCCAAGTCCTGACTAATTCTCCGATATGCGATGTGTTGCCTGAGGGCCTTATATCTTAATTTCATCAAACAGGCTTGCTTTCCGATAACTATATTCTTAACTAGTGAACCATCATACGATTGCAGGTAGTAGTCTCTCAAATAAATGGGCAAGACCATCGTTTGAATTCTGTTCATATGTTTCATATTGGAAAAACAAAGATGAAACTCAGTAAAGGATGGATAACAAAGGCCAGAGAATCTTACTCTTCATCGATGCAGGTATCATTGGTACTCCCTCAGCCTTGTTTCTTACTCGCTTATCTACTGTGTTACTAACTTTATTACTGCCAATAGCTATGTGGAGTTAGAGGCGGTGGAAACGCAGCCTCAAAGGCTCTATTCTGGCAAGTAAGGAAGGGTCACTCGTTTGTATTAGCATTTGAGTCTGAGCGAGATAGAAATGCTGCAATTATTCTAGCACGGAGATACGCACTTGACTACAATGTAAGAATAATTCAAAAGCTCCAATAAGCAAATAAATAGCTGAAGTTTTATTAATACCATTTTGCTGATTCATTTAGCAGGTGATGCTTGCTGGACCCGAAGATCGAGTATATACAAATAACCAGACTGACTAAAGCTTTTTAGTTTGCCCCAAAGAACCAGCATCTTTTATCAAGCTTGAGAATGGGAGTGTTCATGTGTGCTTTTCTTCTTCTTGTGTGGTGTGTGGCTTGATTCTTCTTACAGCTTCTGATTTGTACTACCTTTACTTCATACTACAGCTCAAATGGTTTAAGGTATGCCCAAGAGTTTCATGATTGTAAATAACCAAAGAGTGGTTTTCAACAGCTAGAATTGTGTCTTTTGCATTGCCCAGTTTTGTATGGCATTGGTATCATACTCTATGGGAATATATGGAGCAGACATGGAAAAAAGAGAGCTAATGGCAGCAATGTTTGCACAAAAGATGCAAGCTCTATACAACTCATGGGTTTCAAACTCCATTAACAGAGAGAGGCAGACTGAGTGGAAATGGAGCAATCATGAATCCTGAGTAAAACTAAATAAAAGTCATACCTTTATAGAGACATGAGAGTCCTTAGTCATCTATGTTCACCTCTGTCTTGTCCTTGGATCCTCTTTTATTGAAAGCTTCCCTTGGGAAATTCTTTGTTCTCTCTTAATTCAAGGCCCCTCTCTTCAATGCTATTCCCAACAATGAGTCTGATGACCTTAACATCATGTGTCTGTCCAATTTGGTGGACCCTATTCATAGATTGCTTATCCACGGCCAGATTCCACCATGGCTCCAGTAAGTTAACAGTGGATGCAGATGTGAGATTTATGCTGGTGCCAGATGCTTTGAGACTTGCAAATAGAATAGTTGTGCCATCTGGTTCTCCGAATTCTTTGATTACTTGGGATCTCTTATTTGCATTCATTGACCCATCTAACCTCAAGAATCTTGAAACCTGCTTTTCTCAGAGGCTGTTCCAGTAATACCAGTAACTTCTGGAATTGTGAGAATACTACTGATTTTTTGGTTGGATTTTCATCCTTTGCAGCTAAAAGAAGTCTAATGAGCGTCGATACTTTAGTCGATACGACATTCTCCGAATTCAATGTTTCCTGAGGGGCAGAGAACAAGTCTGCCTGAGAAAGGGAGCGCCGGCAGAGAGGACAACTAGGCTTATCTCGTTTTAGGACTTTTAGGATACATGCCCGGCAAAAGATGTGATCAAAACATGTAATAACAAACATGAAATACATAGAGGACAGTCAAAATCTTCCCCATCTTGCAGCAATAACCTCTGAAGCAGTTCCAGTTTATCACTTATCAGATACATCTGTCAATTTTGAATATAATGAATACAAGATAGAATTCATCCCAAGTAAAATTTAAATAAAGGAACTAAACATATAATCACAAAACTTGATTCAGGTTCAAATGAGGTGAACTGCAACAAACTTTAAGATTGCTAAGACTCCGGTTAACCATCTGATTTAGCGTATATACTTTCCTCACTACAAAAATTTCTCCAATGGTGATCAGGTCAAGTCGTCAAGATAACCATTCAAGACTCCATATATTGATTTGCAAATAAATAAAAAATAAAAGATCAACAAGCAATAACAAAAACAAATAGACTGGCATCAGTATCCATGTCTGATAAATGCTGCAAACTGAAAATATGTTACCTTGGACGACATCTGTTACTATTGACCTCGTCTCTGGAGGGCATAGCACGACGATCACGCATATCTACCTAAGTCGCAGAATTATACTTAGCATTGTTGTATATTGGCCAATGACATTACCATTAATAATATATGTCTTGACGAAATTCTTCGCTACACCCTCCACGTGGTCATAGAGTTCACGTTCTTCAGAAGATAGCTCCACAAAACAAGTTTCCACTGACTTGGCAAGCAATACCATCAAAGTTTTATCTTTTTTTTCTCCGCAGTGAAATGATAGCCATTAAGACCTGAAAAGAAAGAACTATTTATCTACATCTACATAAGTGCAGCGTTCACAAATATATGAAATCTCCACAGAGGTCGATATATATCATTCTCGCAAATCTTGGAGCAAGATGTTATGAAAAAGAGAACATTCTGAACCGCATAATCAACCATCAAGCAGAAGAGTTTCAGGTACGTGACATCAAAAACAAGTATTTTTAGTATCTTATTGTAAAATTTTACTTCAACTACACATAAAAAGTAATCAGCATAAAACAAAATTTTGTATAAGTAAATTAGACCTGCCAACGCAGAAGTCCATCTTCAGATCCCTGAGCCAAGGGATGATTCACCAAGTCTTGCCAGTTACTCCTTGTAGCAAAGGGATCAAAGTGAAGAAAGGTCATATGCGAAAACAAATCACAGGTCCCATTCTGTATTGGAGTGCATGTAACGACCCACCTTCGCTTAGCCTTCAAACTTCTGACAGCTTTACTAATGTGAGATTTAGGATTTTCGATTACATGAGCCTCTCCCAAAATAATTCTTCTCCACTCTAAACACTTCAAAGGCAAATCATTTTGTCGCAGAAAGAGTACTGTAGGTAGTTAAGACAACATCATAATTTCTTAGAACCTCGGCATCACTTGTCCTCTCTCCATAATACATATACATTTTCAATGTCCCAACTGCAGTGAGTTCTTCGACTTGTGTTACCCATGTCGGCAAAAGGGAAGGAGGGCACACCACTAATGTCGTCTTACAAGTCAGAGCAACAATGTTGTCTAAGTTACGCCAAATGCTTCATCATTTTCAAAGATATCACTGACATGAGAATACCGCTTTCCTAAGGTACTCCGCTGACTACTTCTAGGCCTCTTACCCTTACGGCCAACTACTTCCCTAACAAGTAACAACTTCATCTTCCTGGCCAGCTTTATCATCTCGGCAATCGATAAAACATTTATTTTAAGCTATCAAAGATAAAAGCGTCAATGTCTTACCCATCCCCAAATCATCAGCCAAAATCCCACCTCTCATTGGCTCAGGTCTAACATTAGTCTTCCCACCAGTCAACTGGTTCCTAGAACTTGTATCAATCAACACTAATCTCCCTCCCCACCAGCCACCCCAAACCCTCCTGATGCTGAAAAAGCTCCGTCTTAATAAATAATAACCCCTTATCAGCCATTTTAAATACCTCATCCACATCCTTCACTTCATTCTCCTCACAATTTTCCTTCACCGCAACGGCCTCAGACATCCCATGTCTCACATCATCATGCAGTATAATCTGCAACCCTCTAACAGGAATCTCCTCACTAACAATCTCAAGCGTCTCAACCCTAGTAAAAACATGAACTTGACAAGTAACTTTAAACCTAGCACCACCTTT
Organism: Echeveria elegans; assembly: GCA_035048345.1. Lineage (NCBI taxonomy): Eukaryota > Viridiplantae > Streptophyta > Magnoliopsida > Saxifragales > Crassulaceae > Echeveria > Echeveria elegans. The sequence continues at coordinate 195,710 of JAWWMW010001079.1, forward strand.
CTTCGACCCAAAATTAGGCACAATCCCCTGCATCACCACAAAAATCAAATTCCTGTCCAACAACGGGGATAGTACTGCAGCAACTGATCGCTCAATATGCCCCACCCTTGGCCATCCTGATATCGGTAACAGCTAACGCGTTTGAATCGTTCCCTTTGATTTTGCTGCTGTAGTATTTAAACCGACTATGTTGGCTACTATAAACCCTAGAGGACAATCCGGATGTCGAGGACGACGACGGCATGGTTTGGGGAATGAGTTTAGGGTTTTGGTGTGGAGCGATAGACGTTTGAGAGAGGTTTCTGAATTGTGAAGAACGAGCGAGTGTTGAACTGCTCTTGTGAGTGAAACGACTGCGTTTAACAAGAATTATGAAATTAGATAAGACGATGAAAACAATTGTGAATTTACAAACAATGTCTGAGAAAATGCAAGCAATTTGGGCAATGATCATGTGTGTCTAATGATAGAGTCGACGGGAGGCAACAGGAGGTGGTGTTGTTGAAGGGATTGAGTATGAGCTAATATTGGTGATGGTCATGATAGATGGGTCCGAATTCGGATCTCCAGCTTTGATCATCATCTTCTTGAATATTGGAGGGATTTCTTTGGTGGGTGAAGGTTGTCCCAGTTTCTTCGTGATATAGCGGCTGCAATGCGGACTGAGGCAAGCGACTTTCCGCAAGGTACTGTTTCATTGTGACCATCTCCATTTTGTGTTTCCTCTTGACTTTTTCTAGTTGTTTCTTTAGTTTCTCATTTTCTTGCTGCATTTCCTTGTAGTTTTCCTGTATAAACATATAGTCAGAATTTTAAGTGCATGAGATAGCTTAGTGAATGTTACTCTGATGGTGACAGGTACCTCTGAAGCTGAGGCAGCTTGTTCGGCTTCTCTCAACCTGACAAGGACTTCACCGGCAGCGTGAAGAGCTTCAGCTGTGTCTCTCAGCTGTATTTTGAGGCTCTTGTTCTCCTTCTTCAAAAACTCCCTTTCCTTTTCTCTCTCAGCTCGTTGGGATGAGAGTTCCGCGGCAAGATATTTAGCAGCACGAGATCCATGACCCCTTTTGCCTGCCTTGGCAGCTGCTCTTTGTATATCCGCTACCCCTATCATGATCCTTTTATGCTTGTCCACCAGTTCATTGTGTTTCTCTTGTAATTCTGCGTAGTGTTCTACCATTCTACCATGGCCGAGAACAGCTCGATGAATCACTTCGTCTAGCTCCTCACTACATTTCTTCTCCAGTTTTAACTCCATCTCAGCTTTCTCAGCACGATTGCGGTAAGCTTCGATGTCCACTCTCAGCTCATCGGTTAGTAGAATCCACTCACTCTCCGTCTCCAACCATCTATGCCTTTCTTTTTCTAGTTCTTCGTTATTGCTAGATTCAGAGCCCAAGTTACTTTTTCTAAGATGAAGGGATCGAGATAGTAAACTTGCTCGAAGTTTGTCTGTAGACATACAGGGCCCTGCCTCAGTGTAGGATTTCAGCTTGCTCTTTAGACTATCAATTTCCTTCAGGAGTTCTTCCTTTTCGTTTGGGCCGGATTCATTTTTATTCCCTTGCTTGCAGTTAAAGACTTCCTGAGCTTCTTCCAAGTTCTCTTTGGCAATGTCCTGTTGCGGTAGTCAGTTTGGCATATAAGTTTTCAGGCTACGTTGTCCGTGAGATGCATTAAGGTAAAGATGGAATTATATTCTAACCCACATTTACCTGGTTGGCGCCTATCCCAGATGAACTGTTACAAACTTCAGTCAAAAGCACAATTTCATTATTTGGGGCATCTAAAGAGGATGTACTGATTCGTCCAGTTTCATTATTTTGCTTGTATTGCTCAACCTGCAATTCCAACAGCTCGTGAGGAGCTCTATTGTTTGATAGTACAGTTTTTGATATAACAGATAAAACAGGATAATCACCAGTTGCTTCAGCTGTTCAATTTCAGTAGCTTGTTCCTTGCGAACATTCTCTAGGTCCTCTATTCCCTTCATAACCTGGTGGAGAGAAACAAGAGACAAGTCAATACGGCTTACAAAAACACCTGTAAATTCACAAAACTTGATGATTACTCTCACTTCCTGGTCCGCACTGGTAGGTATAATGTCCAAGCCATCGTCAGCTCCACTGGTGTTACTGTGTACAATCTTCCGGCAAGACATGCAAAGGTATGATGTAAATTTCTCAGGAGATGTCTTTTCTTGTAAAGTCTGAGCAGTGTCCTCCTCATGAGCTGCAGATGATTTCAGTGCCAAATGGCCAAAAGAAAAGGAAACAGTTGAGCTTTCTGATGCTGAGTTCTGCTGGTGGGAATCAATTATCTGCAAGCCTCTACGCAGGCTAGCAGCCAAGTTCTCCGTAGGTCCTTGAAATATTTTGCTTGAACGTAAAGATGATCTGATTTGATCACTTGGATTAAGTGACTGTCTCGAGACTTCTTGGTTTAAGGTAAGACTCTCAGACACCCCACTTTTTATAAAGTTTGATGAACTGGCTGTGAAGCTTTTTCTTTGGACATTTCTAATTCTTGGCGACTCTGATAGAGGAGGATCTTGGAGGACGGAGGACCTGGAACAAATAGACAAGCTGCTTCGGAAGGAAGAACTTACACTCCTTGAGGAGTCTACCGCATGTATGGCTACAGACATATCCGTTGACTGAGATTTCCTTATCTCCTCTTCAGTCTCACTCTCATCCGCACAACTTTCAAAATCATTGGTGAAATCTGCATCACAACTTATCTGTTCTGAAATTGAATGACAATGCCTTCGGCAATCAAAGTACTCTGAGTTGTTTTCATTTGAGCTCTGCAACTTATCTAGCTGCATGCGTAGCTCTTTTACATCAGTCTCATCAATATTCAACTCTTCTTCATGGTCAGCATCCATGCGCGGCAGCAACAAGGAACGATTAAGGCTTAATCTTAACTGGTTCAAGCTATCTCGCACGCTAAGACCTCCAAAGGACCCAGGGTTACTGTTAGTTCCACCATTTGTTGATTTAGCTCTAATGAGCTCCTCCTGCCACAAAAAAGGTAATATCAGCAGGTATAGCTTTTGCAAGTCACAGAAGCTACAGCCAGGTAGTGCGTGGTGTTATACCTTCAAAAGACGAATCTGATCACTGAGATCATTCACGTCATCTTCAGTTATTTCATTGATGACTGGGTCATTTTGTATCAATTTTGCTTTCTGTCCGAACCTTAGGGTGCTTAGAGTTTCACTGGTGCTCCTGCATTCAGATAGAAAGGAGATATTCATCATATTTCGCATGCCACATGGTTTTGGATCATGGGAATTTTCTAAATGCAGAATCCTAACATTCATATCTTCATGAAATGATAAACAAATAGTTACAAGTCCCTTATCTTCAAACTTGGTTGACAAAATATCAAAGGCTAATATAATTGCTTTAGTTCATGGTCCTTACTTGCTGTCCTGAGAGATGGTACAAACAATGCTTAGTTTTGAATTGCCACCAAGTGGCTCACGAAGTAATTGAGTCAAAGAAGATCCTTCGTAAGGAGTATCTTCAGATTTCTTTGATCCGTTTGCAAGAATATTCACCAAGTACCTGCGCAAAAGATATATTCACAGAATAAAGATGTGCCAAAACAAAAATGGATGCGACCTCAAAGTTTTCAAACACAAGAAATTCTAATCACAGGGACATTAAAAGGGACGTTAGAATTCCTTTATCTGTCCTATCCAAATAGGTTTCAGACTTCATACCCTAGCTGAGAAAGTGACTTTTTTACTGCTTTGCCTTCCCTGACGAATTGCCTGTTGCCATCATCATCAGACTTGTTGTTGTCATGAGAAGCAAGGTCAGCAAGGGTAATCCTACTTGTCCTTGAGCTGCTAAAACAGTTTGATGATGTTCCCTAAAACAGAATTATGAAACAAGTCCAATAAAATGAAGTACTTAGATACTTCCAGAAGGCAATCATTCTAGAAGAAATTCATAAATGTGACAGATACCTTGCACCAAGACTCGACAATGAAAGTAAACACAATATGGGATCTTGAGCTTTTTGAGTTGAGGCTTGTTGCTCCCACTCTTCTACTAGAAAGACCCTGCAAATTATTCGAGCAGCGCTATGATACATAGGCAAGAGAGAGAATAAAAGAGTCCCCTAAGTTTTTTTTTAATAACTTCTGTCATACCTTAATCAGGATCTGAGTAACATCCTCAAAGCTAGTCACATACTCCTCTGATAAATTCTCCACGTAAATCCCGTTCTTAGGATCATCCCTTATCTGAAAATATTTTAAGTAATGCACGTTTCCGATGAGCTCTATATATTTGAAATGCTACTTCATAGAGATGACAAGTTCAATATTGTTTTCACCTGTAAGTTTCTTTGAGTTGGATCAAGTAAATCCCCAATTGTTTCATTGTAAATCTGCACTACGAGACACATTTTACATTTCAGGCACAGCAAAAAGCAGTTATATACATAGTTGCCAAAGAAACATCAAGGAAAACATGCCTCAAGAAAAGAACACCGGCATTGATAATTCATCAATTTGTCCTCAGATTGCTCTTCAGCCTTCATAGCAACCAAAAGAGTCAGTCATCACTCAAACAATGATGGACTACCAATCTACCACATTATTACATATCAGTATCATGTCAATCTACCTTCTGTATCTCTGAGAAAAGCATTTGAAAGATGCGGGGAACAATTCCTTGGTGGCTACTGGGAGATGGATCCTGCACCATGGCGCTTGGGGGTCCCCACATTGTATATGTCTTGCCAGTTCCAGTCTATATAACACATGAACATCCATGTCAATACAGCTTCAAAGATCATATCAATAGGTACATAAACCTGAGTTACATCGCACATCATACCTGCCCGTATGCCAAAATTGAAGTATTGTACCCATCCAATGCATTTTTTACAACAGGAACACCCACTGACTGGAAAATATCTTCCTGCCAGGAATTTAAAAAAACACCAATTCAGAGAACAACACTTAATCTTTTTCACCCAACTGAGTTTTTCAGAAATGCAATCATTTATAAATTCATCTAACAAAGCACTTAAACAAACGAAGCGAAAATCAAATGAAACACAGCTCGCACCTGATTTGATTTTGAATCAAACACAGAATCAAACTCAAAGTTTCGATCTCCAACGCATATTTTATCCTTAGCTAGCTTCCTGATTGTCCTCTCGCCTTCCTTCTCATGAACATTATTAGGTCTAATCCTCACCACAACCTATCATCAATTCAGAACATCAAAATCAAAATCCAGAACAACAATCCAAACTTCAAATCCAAACATAAACACCACTGCAGTACCTTCACAGCCGGATCTGATGCTACCTTCTCACAATCCTTCACTTCATTTTTCCCATTTTCAACCTTCATAACTTCACCTTTCTGAGGGCTTCCAACAGCATAATCAGGAAAAATGTTCGGATCGGGAGGCGGAACGTTCTCTCTATCAGATCTAGCGTTTAAGCTCTGCTTATTCATCTTAGTCTTCTTCTGCTGCTTGGCAGCATTCACAACCGATCTCTGCAGCAGGTTACGGATCGAAGAGGTCGAAATAGCGCCGAGCAGTCGAGATTCTGACGATTCTAACACGTTGTTGGATCTCATGATTCACGATTGTGAAATTGAGCAGAAACGAAATGCTTCTTCAAAATCAACAGAAAGAATAATAATGAAAAAAAAATAATTCAAATTCGAATTTCAAATGAAGCAGTGAGCGGAGGAGCGTATTAAAAAAGGCTCTTTGCATCAGATTCGACCGTTGTAATCATTTTCTATGTTACCGATAATACCCCTGAAATCTTTAAATAATGCGTAGCCCGGCTTAATTTAAACGTCAGCTACTTAGTTGTCTTAATTACGATATTAATATCATTTTTTTGTTGAGAAGCACTTGAGAATTGTCCCACATTGCTCAAAAGAAAGAATGATGCTATGTATATCTTGGTTACCACCACCTCAACTCATAAGCCTTGGCTTTTGAGTTGAATGGTCGGTGGAACCGGAATATGCTAGCATTTCACATGGTATCAGAGCCAGATTTTCCGGCGGAATGACCAACGTCTCCGTCGAATCCTTTTTTTTTTTTTGCTCTGATTGAAGTTGTCCAACGACACTTCACCCAAATCATCATCATACAGTTTCGTTATCACAAAAAAAAAATCAGATCTGAACTCATTGTTCATCACCATCGTCCGCCGCAGAATCTCCATCATCATCGCCGAAAGCAGACCCGGCGTCTCCACCGACCAAATCTGCTCCATCGGCCAAAAATCAGTCGCGGCCCGTCACAAACATCCCTTCAATTCGTCCGCCTGACGCTCCAGCCATCTCCGTCTTCGCCGTTCTCTAGATCCGCGACGTCATTCTGTCGTCATCAGTCATCGTCGTTCTTCTCATCTGCAATCTCAAACTCGGCCGCAACCGGATCTCAATCAGTCTACACACTCATGTCTGCCGACATCGCTGACGACGATTGTCAATTTCACTCATTCGGATGTCCCTTGGCATGCCCCGTATCCAATCTAGCGTCCAGTGTCCCATTTTTTTTCTTTCAAAATCAACATCTTTGAATGGGCAGATGCCTCTGCTTGTGGCATGAGGAGTACTTGATTAGTTGATTTCATAGTATTGCGGCTGTGGCGGCATGAAAAGTCCTGATACAAAATAAATCTAGGGTTTTCATCAGCCCAAAATTCAACATGGGCTTCTACGGTTTTCATAAAATTTGGGCCTGCACTGGGCGAGGTACAAAAATATCAGCATGGCATCTTTCCCTTCTCCAAATAAGCAGCCCAATACCAGGCCCACATCAGGGCTCATCTGTCCAAGCTATTTTCTTAAGGAGCCTAATATCGGATATTGACCCATTAATCAAGTCCAGGTCAGAACATTGTCAGCCCAAATTAGGAAAAGCAGTCCAATTTCATTGGATTGAGGGAGGGTATTTCAAAATAATGTCAACAATTATATTTTCAGGCCCAACATGCAACTCAGCCCAGACCAGTTCCGGCTCAAAAGCATGCCAATTTCAACATTCTTTGAAAGTTCAAATTGAGGGAGGGTGTTAGAATTAAATGTCCCTCATAATTACATATAATTAATTGTTAGTATTTATTAGATTTATATTTATTATTAGTAATTAGTATAGTATTTATTGATAGGTTATAATTAGATTAGAGTATTATTATAAATAGGAAATCATGTAATGCAATCAAATGTGACAGAGAGTGTCCCTCTCTTCCCCTGGGTATGTTAAACTCAGTTTATCAATGTCATTCTATTTCATTATCTAAGACACCATTACCTCTGCTTGAGGCCCATATATCTGAGCAGTGGTTCTGGGGAAGGTTCACGTCCTCGAAATTTGACAAAGACCTGAGTGTTGAAGGCCAGAAGACGTTTATAACTAAGAGTGTATATTTATCCACAGAAGTCGGGCCAGATGCATTACAAGGCATTTTGAATCTAGCAATTTTTATGATTTTGTGACACATTTACCACAGTTAGATTGACGGAATGATGAGTCCACTACCTCAAGAGGATGTTGTCCGCCACCAAGTGCCAGCACCGTATCTCTGAACTTGCTCCCCATTTCCTTCACAGCCTGAAACGGAAATTTTACAGTCAGCTAGGAGAGAAATTGGAGTGCTATTAATGCATGTGTCTTATACACTAGTATTCCCTTGTTAAAATTTAAAATTATCATTTGGGTGGATATATACCATGAATGAAAGGGCAAATGGTTTGCACGGCATCAATCAAAAGCAAAGCGCCGCTGTAGACACTACATACAGTGCCTGATTCGTGGAACTTCAGCTAGACAGTGATGTATTTAATGCTCAGGAACCTGATATAATAACTAAAACTCACCTTTTCATCATCCAACCCAACCTCTTCAAATGCAGAGAAAGCATCAGCAGCCAACACTTCAGCCCACTATAATAAAAAAGAAAAATTGCAAAAAATTAATAACCCATGGGACAGTCTTAACTTTGTTAATTAATCTGCCGGGCAGGATCAACAAAAGCTTTTGGCACATTTTTCCGTCTTCTTCTTCTTCGTATAAGTGAATGCGTACGTTTAGAGTAAGGGTACCAAACCCTTGTTTATAATTTATAATAATAGGAGAAGCATGAAATTGACAAGAAGTTACATGGGGTGAAAGCCCGCATAACAAAGCACATATCAACATGTGAGGCAGGTCTTAAAGTGAATACCTGATAGCCATAGTACCCCGCTTCATACTGATCTGAATCAAAGAAGAAGAACGTCATAACTTATACCACTTTAAAAAAGGGGTTGCGATGCAAAATAAACAACATAACTAAACTTACCATGGAAAATGTGACTGAAGCTACAAAGAAATCGGTCCTCCGGCAGCAGTGGAATTACATGTGTTTTCTTGCCCACTCTCTGATCAAACTCATAAACAGATTCAGAGTCGCCCGGAGTGTACTTTGTGTGGAGCTCCAAATCTATGCTAGCGAATCTCAACTAAAAAGATAGTAAAATATTCATCAGCTGGATCCAATTTCTGCTGCAATAGTATCGCCATTTTGTAGAATTAAGATAATCTAAACCAAATCCATGTATATACCCGAGCGGAGAATATAACTAAAATCGAAGGAAATCAAGGGTGTCGGGAAGGAATTTAATCTTGATTGATCGCTAACTGACCTGGCGAAGCATTTCTGATCCAGCACGAAATATCTTTGCTGAAAGTAATTTAAACAAGTATTCTTTGGGAAGATCTTCACCAGTTTGGTAGTGTTTGGCAATGCTTGTCAAGCAATCCCTGAAGGATAAATTACAAAATAGTTTCAGTTGTGTGCATTACGAGTGACATACATATAAAGTGAGGACATAGGATCCCATGCCCATCAACAGTTGTGCATTTTCATTTTGCTAATGATAAGTACATTCACATCGTCCCACGTGTTCAACTGCAGTTATATGGATACTGGATTGACATGCCGAAACTTAATAACAATCAACTTGCTATATCCAAAAAGAAACGAATGAAGAAGTATGATAAAAAACCTCAAAAGAGGGACACCAACCTCTGGTAACACCAATATTCCATGAATTGAGATGCCAATTCAACTGCATCCCATTCTATACCTTGAGTTCCGGACACAAGACTTTCGTCTTGTTTGGTCAACAGATGCTGCAACGCGTGACCGAATTCGTGAAATAAAGCCTCAACCTGTACACAATGCCATGAATTATAACAAAGTTTGCCTAAAGCACTAATGGCTTAGAATTAATTCGTATGCGCTGATGTACCTCACGAAAGGTCATAAGACTAGGTTGTCCACCAATTGGTGGTGTTTGATTGCACACTATATGGGAAACTGGTAACCTAATAGATGTACCATTTCTTGAAAGTGCACGACTACGAGTAACTACAGCATCAACCCATGCTCCGCCTTGTTTCTCTGACGGGCGAGAATATGGATCAAAGTAAAAGTACGCTTCTGGATTGCCTAATTTATCTTTTACGCAGTAGAACTGAACATCCTTATCCCACACCTAAGGAGTTGATCAAACATTAGTTGAATTCCGAGTAAGAGAAATTTGATAATTAAGTTGCTACAACGATCAGAGAGTAAATGATTAAATTTGTGTACATACAGGCGCCTGTCCATCGGCTGCTTCGATGTGAATATCAAATAATTTCTCTGCTAGGGAGAATAGACCCTTGATTACCCTTGGCATGGGGAAATATTTGCGTAGCTCTTCCTGTAGACCAAAATTACCGAAGGTATCAAAAATTTATTTCATAGAGAATGTTTTATAATTTCTTATTTAGTGTTGTCTGTTCTGCTGGGTTCAAAACAACAGTAAATAATAACAGAGGGCATAGAAAAAACTGTGATTAAACTATATACCTCGCTTAATTCATACTCAAGCTCCCTGAGCCTCTCACTCCAGAAGTTAATGTCCCAGTGGCAAAACTGATCACTTTCTGGCGCACTTCGAGCTTTAGCCAAAAGTTTAATTTCCTCCAAATCTACACCAAAAATAGAGGTCCTCTCGATATAGAGTTTCACTTAAGTCAGGAGATGCCAAAAACGTTAACTTATTGTATCTTATTTCTACATGTAGAGTCAGACAACAGTGCAAGATGGGAGTGGGATAAACAAAATATGTTGCAGACAGTTTAAATTGCAATAATTACCTTTAACTGCAGATTCCCAGCAAGCCGAGCAAATTCTATCTATAAGATCTTTTGCTTTGTCAATGGTGGCCATTTTCAATTCCATGCTCACCTATGCACCACAGGAGTTGGTCGACTTGTTAAGACAATTTAAATGAACCAATACCCCCAATATTTGACTGTCAGCCGAGGAGAACGATTTTCTGTAATTCCCCGAAAGAGGACACAATACCTCAGCATAGTTATTGAAGCCAAGAAGCTTTGCCTTCTCAAACCTAAGTTTCAATATTTGTTCGATAAGTGGGGTATTGTTAAGGTCCCCACTAGAGGCTCTTGTAATGTATGCACGATACAATTCTTCACGTAAAGACCGGTTTCGAACATGCTGCATCACGGAACGATAACTAGGACCATCTAACGTAAGCACCCATGGGCCATTTTCAGCACTCGCTTCGTCATGTCCCTATTATAGTCAGTGATGAATCATTTATAAAAGAGAGTAACACTAATAGTCGCATACAATGAACCTTCATTTGCTGTCGGCAACACAGAAGGCTATACCTTAGACACAGCTTTCTGCGCAGCCATTGCGAGTGCAGTAGCTGGAAGTCCTTCAATATCACTTTGATTTGTAATTAGTTTCTCAAATTTCTTGGTTGCGTCCAACATATTCTCCACAAATTTCAGAGATAACTTTTCAATTTCCTGAGGAAATAATATATCAAGTGTCATTGCAAGAGGCACCTCAATATAAAAGGGCTTTCCTGGTCTAGCAACAACGCGTAAAACTAGCACTTGAAAGGATGGTCACCTGTTGAATAAAGTTGAAATTTTCCCTTTCAAGAGCATCAAGAGATACCCCATTAAGATCTGCCTCTTTTAACTTCCCTGCACATCAAACACTATTGCTCAAAATAAAGATCTATCAGCCACTAAAAGATGTACCAGCAATCTTGTGCACACTAAAATAACCTACTCAAACTAGTGTAGCTGACAAATCAAAACCATTCAAAATGTTACTAACCTTGAACTATACGTTTTTGTGCATCACTGAGCAAATGCCAATCCTGTGATTCTTTCATAGTTTTGAATGCAAGATAGATAGGTTTGCTCTGCCCCAAACTGAGCTGAAACTTCACCTTTTCAGGCTGCAAAAAGAAAATTACAGTTTAGATAATATTTCTTTAAGTCAGACAATGATTCTAACATGTGTCGCATCTATTTAAACCTGAATTTCTTCAATAGCAGCCCTGAGTTCCGGAGAGTCTTTCACAGCACTCAAATGATTCACAATTCCCCACACAACACGAAGCCTGTCTGTGATCCTCTCCAAAGGCACAACCAACTTGGACCAAACTGGCTCCACAATTCTCTCCAGCTCAACCAAATCCCTTTTCTACACATCCATCCATCAATCAGGTAAGCATCCAAATCAAATCTACCCTGCAATTCAAAGTTCCAACACAACCCAATGAAACCCTAGTATAATGAAATTCAACCAAACTCAAACTCACCAGGTCAGCCAGAAGCGATTGCATTGCCGGAAGCACATGTCGAGGCTCGATGACATCGTAAGGCGGGAAAACAAAATCCGCCAGCAACGGATTATCACAATTCACATCCATACCTCAACAGTCAACACAACACCAGCAGCAGCAGTCACTCAAGCTCAGAAGCTTCCCTCATCTTTAAAATCAACACTAAAGACTGTGAATATAAAAATCCAATTCAGAGTACGACTTTTATTCGGTCTAGCGGACGACGACCGCAACCATCGTCTTCTCACGTAACCTCCGGTGCGTTGAAAAGTCAACTTGATATTACTCATTTTCTAACTAGGCGAATGATATGTCGACACGTGTGGATTTACGGTACACTGCGTAAAAAGTTTGTTACCATTTTTTTGGAGATTCGTTTTATCCACAAGCAGCTGCCGCTCAGCTTTCACAGCTCGTGAACGGACGTACGCAGCGGTCGTCGATGGCGACGTTTCCGATCTGTTCGACCGCAGCTTCTTCGCAGTTGTTGATGCATCATTTCCTGATCTACTGGCCTTCGCCTCATCATCAACATGCCGATCTCCTCTGTGCTACTGCTACTGCTAAACCACTCAAGGTTTTGTGTAATCGGATTTCTGTGTGGAGGAGACCACGTGAGTTTAGTTTGTTCAATGTTTCGGTTCGGAGATTTTCACGAGCGATGCGGAAGGAAGTGGTGATGGCGATGATAAGGCAGTTGGTTATGAAGTTCATCGAGTTGTGTCTACTGAGGATTTAAATGAAGGCGATAGCATCGTGGCAGAGCCTCCCCTTCTTGTGATTCAGGATCCTGTTTATGAGGTTGGTGTTTTGCTTCGTTTTTTTGAATTGATAATTGTTGTTGTGTGATTGAAGGATGTAATGGTCTCGAAATGGTTGTATATTGACAACTGATTGTGCATTCAATTGATTGTAGGTTGTTGAAGTGAGTTCCGATGGTATTGTTTCCCTAGAAAAATTAATAGAAGACAATTGCTGAAATCTAGCAGTAAGGAGGTCATCCATTTCATCTTACTATTCGATTACCAGACTAGATCAATCGACCAAGCGATAAGAATGCCGCAGTAGAATACAGCATACAAATTTGCATTGCTAATGTATACTTGCGTATATGTGATTCACAGTTCAGTCTTCAACATACAACCATTTCAATTTAATAATTTAGGTTAGAAAACTGATTGCAGGAAGAAGTAACGTCAAGTGTTCAACATTTTTTTGTGTTACACAGGTCTGCGTCCACGGGATATCCGAAGTGTTGACCCTTCATTATGGTTGACAAACTCAATGCCTTCTTTGCTGGTATGATTATAGCTGTGCATGCATCTTTGTTTCTTTTCAAACTGTTTCCGTCAAGCTATGTGAATGGATTGGGTTAGTTATACATACTTTTACCAGAATTTCAAATGTTCTTGCTTGTGATATGCGGCTGAGTCACGGTAAAATTAAAATTTGTCTTTAGCAATCATTGGTTGAATCGTCTGCTACATCAATTTTCCGTTTAGAGAAGTTGATGTGTGAATTGTGAACCACTGAACCAGGTTCGTGAACATGCAATTATGTTAAATATGGGATCACTCAGGGAATTGCTATGCAAGATTGTGTCTACATATTCAACTACAACAGGTACCCATGCTTCCTTTATGTTGTGTTTGGTTGGATGGAATAGAATGACAATGGAATGGAATGAAAGAGAGAATGGAATGAACACTGGAGTCCATTCCATTCTTTTGTCCACTTGTACATTTTATACGATGGAATGGAATGGAAGAAACTCAACTTCATTTGATTAAAACTTGTTCCGAGTATCACTGCGTCTACACATGCTTCTACACAGTCAATGATGAACTTACACCAAAACCAACATTACGCGCATTTTCAAAATAGTATATTTTACATGGTTTCAAGAAATTGAATAAGTTGTTTATCCTGACGTTTTACACCACAAGATCAAGTGAAATTTAAATAAGTTGTTCAAAATAAAATAAAAAAGTTTGTTGTTTCTCCAACATCAATCTTTCATCAAAGCGACTTCTTCATTTATTCCAGCAGCAATCTTCTGTCAAACCTGCACAATTCAAACACAATATTACTGGAAGAAACTTGAGCTGCGCAATTTGAACTGTTTTCTCTGTGAGCAAAATGGTTCTTAGTATGTGATATGGTGCATTGATGTGCGATGTTGATATTTGCAGGAGAGGCGGGAAGGCTTTCTTGGATGCTTTGTTGCCTAGGTTAAACACTAAAAACATGAATGGAGTGCCATCAATGCCTTTTGAGCTGGTGATCAGTTAGATATCCTTAATATAAGTTTCAAACAACACAATAATTTGCATATCAAGCCCAACAAATCTAAAAATGATTGGTAACAGGTTGTGGAAGCAGCATTGCGCTCGAGAATCCAGCGTTTGGAACTACGGCTAATGGATCTTGAACCTAAAGTAGATCTCCAACTATATATTCTGAATCTTTCTCAGCTGATTTGCATATCAAGTTCGCTCAAGTTTGCATACACTTTGCTAATTCTACAAAGAGAAGGAAAATATTTTATACCAACATTATTTCACATTTGTATCCACGTCCAAGCTTTACTGGAAGTCTTACCAAACCATTTAACTGCTGATGTATTGGAGGAGCTACGCATTAGCAAGCAGACTTTGGTATGCTTCATACGAGACTCACTTTTTCAACCAAACTGAAATGAACTTACATCACATTTCAATTCTTTACTCAATGGTAGGTTGAGTTGGGTTCAAGATCTGGAGCCCTCCGACAAATGTTGCTTGATCATTTTTGGAAGATCCTCATGAAATACGCCGTATATGTGTTATGGGCCGAAACTGTACACTCAAAAAAGGGAATGCTGACATGGAATGTTCTGTTCCTCTTGAAAAACTGATTGCTGAAGGTTTGACTTCCAAATCTGGATTGGTTGATGATGGATTGACCCACTTAATGACTTTGATACATATATATGGTATTTGCTCATGTTTTCAGAAGAGGAAGAAGAAATTGAAATGCTCCTTGAAAATTATTTACAAGGTATGTTGATCTTATTTTACATTTACTAATTTTGTATTTTAATCGTTCAAACTTAAACAACTAATCAATATGGGAATATCAGGTGAGATCTATTAAAAGTTTCCATTTTGTGTACCTTCAGGTAGGACCTTTGATCATTTTTTCGATTGAATGTGCTACATCTTATGAAAACACATCTTCTCTTCTTCGCAACAGATGTGAATCCTGTCACAGTCAGGCAGAACGTCTTCTTGATTGTGCAAGAGAATTTGAAGATTCAATCTCTGTCAATTTAAGGTATGCAGTGTTATTGATATCACATCTTTTTCATCCACTGAAAGTAGATCTGTAGGTGCCGAGCTAAAAGCATAAGTCAGTTTCGTCTTTAACTGATCTGAGCACGAACAACATGCTGCTGTGATCCTAGTAAAAATTTTACATGATAATAGTTCCAATAAGAAGATAACATATCTAATTGATGCCTTTCTCAATTTCTGAATTCTCTGTGTTGGGCATGGAAGTTGCAGCTACAACACTTTTAGAGGTAAAATATTTTATGTTGCTTACGCAAAGTCACTCTTATAAACATGTTTTATGCTTTCCAGTTCAAGAAGACTAGAAGTAAGCAGAGCTGAGTTGCTTCTCCAGGTTGGAACCTTTTGTGTTGCAGTAGGTGCCCTCGTTGCAGGTATTACAGAAATATTTAGTTCTTTTTTTAGAGGATCTGAATTGCAAGGGACTAGCCATTTAGTAGTAGTAAGCTATTTTAATACAGGTATATTTGGTATGAATTTGAGGGCCTACTTAGAAGAGCGAATGGTAAGTTTTTTTATGAAACTGACAAGGGCACTGGCTTGGAAAAATATTTCTTGTTGATTTTATTATTACATATCTTTGATTTTTTATCTTGTGAGATGCAGCTTGCATTTTGGGTGACCACATCAGCAATAATTGTGGGCGCTGTTATTGCATTTTATGTCATGTATTGGTATCTCATAAAAAGGAAGATATTGTAAACCTGTGATAAGTATATTTGGAGGACGCTTCATTCTGTAAGTAACTCACACTCCTTTGTACGAGCCTTATTTGAATGAGCCTTATTGGCATGTGTTGATGTGATTATCTTTTTACCAGCTGTGTTTTGAAAAATATTAGGTCAACGTTCCTTTCTGTCTAAAGTTAAGAGTTTAAGTGTATAACTTGTTGGTCCGTTGCTCGCTCAGTCTCGAACACTTTGAGAATTGATTGATAGACACTAATCTCATCCATTCTTATGCTAAGAGTCATGCAAGGTGCAGTGTCTAATTGCTTTCAACTGCGTGCAGGTTCAAAACTCTGATACAACAATTGCCCAACAAAAAACTCAAGGAGTGGTGGTGGATTTAGGGCTGTAGAGGAATACTTATCCTCCTGCATATGCAGGTGTTGACATGATACCTGATGAGCTATCATTTGTTAAAAGCTAATAGATTTCCCATCACACTAGTTTTTACAACAGAACTTGAAACCTGAAGGATACCCATTTGTCTGTAAATATCACAAGCAAAAAACAAAAGCCAATAGAATGGCGCTCTACGATGTTATGGTACTGCAGGTTCTACCATTAGACAAAACATGCCAAGGCAAGCTTAATTTAAACCAGACTTAAATTGGACAGAGAACCATATTGACATTACACTTAAAAAATCTTGCAAACGGTACATACACCAGATAAGTAATATACTGACTCAAACCAATACAAGTCTGTAATTGGAGTCGATTTCAAATAATACAACTCATCCACGTTCGGTGACAACAGAAATCCAGACAATAAATCATCGAAGAACCAACACAAAACTTGAGAATTCAAGGAGTTGGAAGTTGGTCACTGAGAAAGCATTGGTTGTTCTTCGATCAATCCAACAGAACCATTAATGGCAATATTCCCCAAACCAATCTCCATAGCTTCCCTCTCATCTGTATCTCGCTGCCTCTTTTCACTACTGGCTTCTTGTGGATTGTGATTTTGGGCACTGGCTAAGGAAGGCTTGCGAAGACCTGCGCGATCACTAATCCATGGGTGACTGAGGCACCGCCAGGCATAGGGCCTTTTTTCAGGGACAAAATCAAGTATAGGGATGAGGAAATCTGCCAAGTCATTTGCATCCTGCTCACTAAATTTATACTTCTCAACCAAAACCTTGTTAAGAGGCCAAAAACGCAACCTTCGAATATGTCTTAATTCACCGTATCTATTGAAAAAATCTCGAGAATGTCGACCACCAAGTGCAATCTGCAAGACAATATCTCAACTGAGAGATGCATAGTCGGAATGCAGAGAACCAATACTAAATGCTAGATATGGCCAAATTCTAAGATAAGTTAAGTCGAAGTTGTCAATTACTAAGCTGGAGCGATGTAAAAGCTGTATTGTATATATTTACCTTACGAGGCATCATACCAAGCAGCTCCATCATCAGTGCTAAATGGTCCTGCATAACCCGGCATAAACAATCCTTGTAAGCAGTTGTACTCATATATGAGATACAAATCGGGAAAAAACCCATAACTAAATTTTACCCTAGGTTACTTAATTTAAAACTCCAGCGCACAAAAAGAAAAAAAAATCCATCGATTCAAGATGTAATAGTTTAGCTTGGAAGACACCAGGAAGGTTAATTTTCTTAGTATGTTGGGTAAATACATAATGCTGTAAAATACAAGTATAGTCTATAACAAATGACATCAGGCACAATGCATGGTACTATGGTGTAGTTAACAAGGATTCCACTATAAGTTATGTGTTTGGCTTTGGCCAGGCTAGAAAATGATTGTCAACGACAAGTTAAAGAAAACAAATCTAAGATCTAAGACCTATTAGTCCAAATTAGAAGTCAGAACATAAAAAATAGTTATTAACGGACGTAACGATAAGCGTTATAACAAAAATCTAACAGAATACTTGCCTCATCTCTATCATACTTGTCTCCGCTGTGAGGATCAAAAAGCACGTCACCAGTTGCCAGCTCAAAGCAAATGCAAGCAAATGACCACATATCTGCCGAAGTAGAGTATTTGGATCCAAGAAGAACCTCAGGGCACCTGTATTGCCTTGTCTGGATGTCATTGGTAAACTGCTTATGCGTCCAGCAAGCATTTCCAAAGTCAACCAGCTTACAGCTACAGTCTAATTCAGCTAGGAGTCTCTTCCTTGTAGACCTGCTTACTCTCCGACTGCCATGTTTTTCAAGGCGTGCATTCTTCGACCCTCCATTATTTTCTGTTGTATCATGCCGGTGAGAGCTGGGAGTGTCTTTGTCATCATCCTTGGATGAGTTGGCATTTTCACTACAACCATCATTGACCGGTGTCACTGAATCCAACTCAACATCCGAAGGAACTTCCTTATCTGTGAATGACGTCTGTGCCACCCGCTTAGCCTTTTTCCGTATTTTCTTTTTCTGATTTTTCGTAAGATCCCCATTATAACTTCTCGCCTCCTTCATAACTGTAGGCTCCGACACAACCTTTTCTTTAACCGGAAGAATCAATGCCTCGCCCGACTTTGCCGGATCTTTTGACGGATCAATCATAGACAGAAGCAGTATATTCTCCGGCTTCAAATCCGTATGTATAATTGACAACTCCTTATGCAAATAATCCAACCCAACCAACACATGAAAACAAATCTCCTTAACCATCGCCAAATCAATACCACGATAATCAGCATACTTTATAAGCGTCAAAAGATTATCTCCCAAAAACTCAAAAACCATACACACATGATTTCCATTCGGTCCGGAATGCTTAAAATGATCCAATAGTTTAACCACACACTTCTTATCCTCTAAATCACCATCCGCTATCTGTTTCAATATCTTTATCTCATCCATGGCAGCTTCCGTATAATGCTGTGCACTCTTCTGCACTTTCAACGCCACATACCGCTACAATTGCACAAAAAAATTCAATAAAAAAAATGAGTAAACAGCAAACAAATTCTTTAAACAAAAGAGGCTTTACGGAATTGCGAGTATCCCAAGCAAGCCAGACGGTGGAAAAGTGACCCCAACCGAGCTTCCGCTGCACAACATAGCAACCGTTCTTAAAGGTGTCTCCGACACGGACAACATGGTATCCGCCTTTTTTGTAATCCTCGGTTCCTTCGTCCTCGGACGAAGAGTAATCGCTTGATTCGCTGCGGTGTAAATCTTCGTCAGCGTCTCTATTGTTTCCAGCCATCGGTGAATTTGCGACGGGGCTGCTGCTGCGGCGGCGGAAAGAGAGATTTGGAGTGTTATTAGGGTTTCGGTGTGTGTCGGAGTCGGAGGAGAGTTTTTTTAGATACCGAGTTATGCTGACTGTCGGCTTTGTCGACAAAACTCAAGAGATTTAACGGCGTCGTTTGGTTGTAGGCGTTCCTATTTTTGTGTCGTTTGGCTGCACGCTTATCATCGATTCCGCCTCTTCCACCATCCTTTGCTCGCTCTTCCAACTTCCAAGTGTACTTTTTTTTGAGTGGATGTCATATTATATTTCATTGAGATAAGATAATTACAGAAAAAAAAAAGTTTGGTATGTCAATTTCTATATGCCTTGTTTAAGTAGCAAATATGTGTTGTAAAATTTAAATAAGCAAAATATCAAAGCTCCGTTTGGTTCGATTTCCGAAATCGCAAATGGGAGTGAATCGGGGCTCGTTTGGTATGACATTCAGAATCGGAATGAATTCATTAAAAGTGGTATGCATTGCATATATTGGATGTTTCTGATTAGCAGGTATATGGCGAGAGAGGCGCGACACTATGTGGGAGAGGCAGCATGAAGTTGCCGCTGATCAGATTTACAATGTCTGCGCTGATTTTTGTGGGTTCTTTTTTTTTATATAATTTTTATTATTCTTGATGCGTGATATTATGAATATGTTATTTGTATGTTTCGCGCATCCCAACGCGTGTGCTTCACATACACCTGATTCTTTAACCGACTACCAGCTTCTATCTGCATCTAGTAACATTTATGTATCTGGGATGTAGCACATAACAATCTCGGTAATAACCTATACCGAAGTCAGCGATACACAACTACATCAAGTGAACCACACAATGATCTGGCTTCTCTTGAACATATATACTTGAACTGAAGATATTAAAAAGAAACTGACATTGTGAAATTGGAGGTTGGAGAGGCGGAAAGAAACACGAGGAGCAAATGCATGGGAGGACTAGTAGGATGCTGTGTCAATTGCTTGATTAAGCATCATCATAGACATATATCTGCAACAACATCAATGATAGCACACTTTACTCCACTCATCAAACCCTAATTGAATAAAAGCAGTAAACAACAAAACTGAAGCTCAGAATTGATACCTGTAGTACTAAAGAGTAAAAGTATGAGAATGAAGTCTGAGCTGAGTTGTGCATACCCGTGAATATGCACTCTCATAGATTTTGGGATATCATTGTAATACCAGTGGCTGTCCCGTCGTGGCGTCGTCCCGAAGAGAATGTGGGTAACAGATTTTTGTGGTCTGACCCTGTAAAGTTTGTGTAAATTTAAACTTAAAAAATTAAAAGTATAGGCAAAATCGAAAACATAACCATACGGTTATGATCATATTATGAATTTTTAATTTTAATTTTAAATGAATAATTTTTTTGTTAATTTTAATGTTTAATTTTTAAATTTAAAATGATTTTGTTTTTTAAAAAAAATTAAAATTTAAATGAGTATTTTTTTTCATATTTTGTCTTATTCTTATTTTATCCTATTTCTATTTTGTCTTATTCCATAATTGATTCAGGGATGAAAATACATGTTTAGCGATGAAAAAATCTCGTCGCTATATGTGTGGTGGTGGATTGTAATCTATTATTAAGGTAGACTAGTTGCATTTCAGTCGTTCGGACGGATATTTTTTAGTGTCTTCATTCGATTTGATTAAGCTTTACAACGTTTTTCGCTCCATTTTTAATTTTTAATTTTTCAATTTTTAATTTTATAATTTTTTAAAATTCTTAATTATATATATATATATTTTTGAAATCTATCTGATCAAATACGGTCAATACAATCAAATACAGCCAAATACGATCAATTGGTCAATACAGTCAAATACGGATGAATAGTGATGGATGACATGTAGTGTAAATAAGGAGGGTGAGAATGACATTTTTGTTAAAGTTTTATTGCAATGGGTCTTTAATGAAGAAAATAAGAGAATTAGTGAGGAAAAATGGATGGTTGATATATGTATGATGATGGATTGAATTCTTTTATATATATTGAAGATTGAGTTGGGATAACTGCAAAAACACCGATGGTCGGCCCACCCAGCCCAATATCTGGTCAACGTTGCCAAACCTCAACTCAGCTGCTCGTACTCGTTTGATCAGCCGGAGATGAAGAAACCTCATCGATCCGCCAAAACTCCGATCGCCACTTTCTTTGTTATCATCATCTCAATCTGCACCTTCTCATTATTCATCCTCATCCGTCTATCAAACCTCAAGTTCCCACAACCCGATCAAACCATCACTTCAACATCTGCTTACGAATCAGAATCTCAACTTATCGGTGGTCAATTCGGCAAGATGATGATCGAAATGCTGCCACTCGATTTACCATTCACAGTCTTCGTTCCTTCTGAGGAAGCGTTTAGTCAAATATTGAAGCTTAAAGTCAACGAGAGTGAGCAGCTGAATGATACTGTAGCTGTCCTGTCTAGAGTGTTAGGGTTTTCGGTTGTTCCGAGAGCTATTCGATCGGATGACCTTCCGATTGATGGGAAGGAGATGGATTTTGATTCGCTGTCTGGGTTTAGATTGAGGATTTGGATGGAAGAGGATGGGAGACTGATGGTGAATGGCATAAAGTCGAAAAGTGTGGATCACAAAGTGAGGGAGACTGTTGTTCATGTCATGGATGGAGTGATCATGGATGCTGAATTCGAGCAGGCGTTTCGTGAGGACGACGATGATGATGATTAGGGTATGGACTTTTACATAATTTTGGCTGACATAAAGCAAATGTAACTACAATTAGGGCACTGGATGCGCAAAAGAGATGGTGACTAAAACATTGAGGACACTCCAGATGCAGCGGGCACTGCGACAGGCTTTGAGTCTTCTGCCTTCTCATGTTCTTTGTTTAGCATCTGTGCAATATAAGAGTTGCAACAGTCATTTGTATGAATAATGATATATGCTCTAGAAGCTTTTCATAGAACATTTCCATTTATGCATATGGATATGGTTATCTAAGTAATCGAGTGTCTACATGTGAGAAAAATTTAGGATCTAGTATTAATCAACGGAAATGCAGTGTGCGGATAACTAGAGAAATTACAAGAGTAATTGAGATTGCTGGACAACACAGCTCTGAACAGCCACAAGAACCAACCCATACTTAATTGCTGGACTTCAGCACAATAAATGATCAAACAACCTCAAGCTACAAATCTAGAACTAATCTACAGTTGTGGCCTGAAGAAGGAACTAGCGAAAGAAGAAGAAGAAAAAGCAGACTGAGATAGATACTTGAGCTGCTAAGCTCCTGAAGAATCGTTGAATGGAACTCAAACACTACAATCATTTAAAGAAACCTTCCATGGCTGGCTTAAGTAATGTGGTAAGTTTAGCATCTGGGAAAAATACCTCACCGAAAAAGGTGAGTGACAATTACAACTAACCTATCTTAGCTGCAAATAAGAAGGAAGATAGGCACCTTGTTGTTGATCAAGTTATAGCACTTGAAATTAGTGAGGAGAGGTAGATGACAAGCATCATGTCATTTATATTTACTGTAATGTATCCAGTTCAAATTACTTTCTGAATATAACAGATAGCGTGCATCAAAACAATTCTTGACGAATGACGTAAAGTTTACCTGAAAAAGCTTTGATCAACTCAGCTACATTTAGGTTAGGAAGCAGGTTGAAGACGTCCTACAAGAAAATAAATGGGAGCAGAACTCCGCGCAGACATTGGTACAAAAAAGTTACAATGAAACTCCTACAAACACACACACACATTCATGATTGACATCCTTAAGCGCACCCATTAGATGGCATTTGGTGTCAATTTAGCACTTAGCACTACTCTTGATCCAAGAGAACGTAGGTCAAACTAATTCCAAGTTGAGTGATAATCACCGAAGTAAAAAAAACGTTTTTTTTGCGGTGATTTTAGCACTGAAATTATCAAAAAGTAAAGAAAATAAGGTGAAATGAGTAGAATGTTTGGTGTCCAAGATCAGACATGTATACCTGCGAAGTGCAGCCATGTGAAACTACAATTTTTGTTTAAGAAGTTTAGTAGGTCCCATTCTATTTACTAAATAAAAAAAGTCAACATGATTGTAGTCAAGTGGTTAAGACTCTTGCCTTCGAATCCCAAGGTCAAGGGTTCAAAACCTCACCCACTCATGTATGGCATGATTTCTCCTATGATACAATAAATAATATCATGTGGAGATTTGGTATTCTTTCCACATGATGTGGTTATTTGTCCCACCTAGGTGTGGACGTTGTGATTTACTCCCGCATCAGCGTGGATGTGTTGATCGTCTCGTGTTTTAGAGATGTGATGGGTTCAAACCCTCACCCACTCATGTATGGCATGATTTCTCCTATGATACTATAAATAATATCATGTGGAGATTTGGTATTCTTTTCACATGATGTGGTTATTTGTCCCACCTAGGTGTGGACGTTGTGGTTTACTCCCGCATCAGCGTGGATGTGTTGATCGTCTCGTGTTTTAGAGATGTGATGATTGCGGCGTGGAGTTGCTATGTATTGGTAGAGGTACCCAAGGCAGTCTGTGCTTGAAGTGTGCAAATATGAAAGTCTACCGAAGAGTTAGTTAGGGATTTGATATTGTAATAGGCTAGATGATATATGCCCTAAGAGCCTCCATTGTAATACCCTTCAATCGAAAAAAAATTGTTACCAAACGGGCAATGCACCAGTCTGTAGGGTGGGCACGGTGCAGTTTTGTGCGGGTTAGGGATAAATTCACATCCGCACCACATTAACCGGATTGTTGATTTTTAAAATCATAAACAAGACCATATTTGTGGAAACCACATTTGCGGTGCGGTGTGGTGCGGTTTGGATTGCAACCCGCTTCACATCATGAATAATAAAAATAATATTTGACACAAATTAAAATTAAAAAAAATTCAGGTTCGGAAATTTAATTAAAGACGCATAAACATGATATAAAAATAGAATCATCATCGACTCCTTCACGAGTTTATGATCTCGAGCTATGTCAACTGCAATCAACTGATAAGCGAAGTATTAGTAATATGTATATAAGATGTAAAAAGTTAAATAAAAATAAATTTGAATACTAGTGTTTAAGAATATACTTAATTCCAATTTTGCTAGTTTTGTTTTTGTATATATATAATAGATATATATTATTATAAATGCAGTGCGGTGCGATTTTTTGTGGGCGGGTTGCAAAAAGAATATCGTTTCCGCACCATTGAAAAAGAATATCGCTTCCGCTTCCGCTTTTGCGATTTGGTGTGGACGATTTCCGAATATGGTGCGGCTTTTGCCCACCCCTACCAGCCTGCATCTGAATCCGTCACGAGCACCATCTACTTAATAATAGAATACGATGTGGGGAGAATGTCAGTCATCATCAACATTATGATTTTTCTATTATACCCTTACTTTACACAGATCACACGAATCCGTTAAAATTTACACAGACAACACGGGCTCAGTCTGATACATTTAAAATAAAAATTAATAATTAATAATTTAAATTTACACACAATCCGGTCCGACCCTATTTCTACAAGTGTCTGTTCACACCGTTTATCCGTAAGGATGATGGGCAATACGCTAGTTTCTTATAATTCAAAAGAAAACTGTGTGAACCGATATTTATCTAAACTATAATGTCATCACCCATCAGAAATCGAACCTGGAATCTGAAATATACAATATACACCGACCGCTTATATGTTTACTCCGTAGTTTTTAATGCCACCTTCCAATAACATCAACAATTGTATTGACAAGAATCAGGAATGTGAGTGGGACATTCTATGATAGAAAATTCTAGTTGTCGAGCAGCTGATGTCTATTAAAAGAAATCTCTAACCAAAATTGATCTTGCTACAAAAATCTTGATTCTTGACCATCCTCAATGCCGCATGAAATATTCTCAACCATAAATCTTTTTTTTTGTTCAGATTACTCAATTTACTTTCTGCAATGTCGATGTGAGTGCGCTATTTTCGTCTGTTCCCAGCTAAAAAGCTCTTGAACAAGATGATTCCCAAACCGCCAATGGTAACTGCAAAAATAGTAGGAAGTCCAATTTTCCCCACGTCAGGTATCGTGACTTTACGACCTGTTTTCGTCCGCTGAGACTTTAATTCAAGGCTCTCACGGAGAAGACTGCTAAGGTTATCTACTTGGTGCGTGATTTTTCGCTGGCCCCGTGCAAGGGAAGCAACCTGTGTTAAGTAAGGAAATGAGATCAAAACACCACCTGATAGCCATTTTTTGTTCGGGAAAGCGAAAAATATAGTCATTTTGTTATTTATTGGTGTCAGTTAAATACCTCTATAACTAAGGTGGAGTCATTGGCCAGTTTGGATGAAGACAATGAATGTTGCAACACCGAACTAGGTCCGTTTTCTAGCCCAGAGATAAAGTAAGATGTATGCGCAGAACCATTGCAGTTTTCGGCTTGAAGGGTTAAGCTTTGTTGGCTAGCAATACGATTCTTTATAGATAATTTCGAATTCAGCTCTTCTATATGACAGGTGAACTCATCCATTCTATCATTTAGCGAGGTGATTTGATCAGAAAGCTGGTTCATTGCTCCCTGAATGAAATCAACAAAACAAAGTCATCGAAAACTCATTTAATCAGTTTTCCAAGATGAATAAGTTAAATAATCTGGAAAATATCAAACAGTTGCACGTCGTGTGTCACCTGGCTTGCCTGAGCAGACTGTGTTTCTTGGGTTCTAAAGTCAACACGCTCGTTATGTGCATCAAACCCCATAAACGAGGAGAGATTCTTTTCCCTCTGCGTTGAATATGATTGTGACATTGCCCTGTCATAAGTCCATAACCAATGTTAGTTTTGTAACCCCTTGGAAAGCACGAATACTCTGAAGAAAAAAACAGACAAAAAAAATTCCCACAACTAAATGAAAAGTTTTGTCGGTTTGTACATATGCCGATATATACTGTACCATAGGCATAGTTGCGGTTCTTTTAAATGCATGCCACTGGTGTATATTTTTATCCGTACCCCAAAGCTTAGGCTCACGACTCACATCATCTTATTCTGACATCAATGCACACTAGAATGGCGAGAATGTTTACCTTTTACGATGAACACTTCTCTGCGTGATGCTATCAGCTGAGGACCCACCGAATGTAGGGGCAGGACTCGAGATAAATTCATCATCAATGCTGAGCTTGGTCTTCAAATCTTCAGGCAAAGCCTATAAATTCAAAGATTTGATAGATGTCGGGTAGCACTTACGTCACATATAGCTTGGATTATGACTTACCATAACCTCATTCACGAGCTTCTCCAACTGGATTTGTTCTATATAAGTACGGGGGATGTACGAACCCTCTAATCCAAGCTGCTCGGCAACATGTTGGACTACTGTGCGGTCTCGTCCTTGAACCTTATGGGAAAATAAATTACACTCCTTAAAATGTATGATATATTTCAGAAAGACATGTGCACGGTAGTTGAGATGTGCTTAAACTAATGGTACTGTTAAATGCTTTCTAACAAAGAGTGAGTAATTTTCATCATAAATTGTTAAGACAAGCGAAATGTCTCAAACAGTACTTGAAGTGAGAATCTTCATACAATTTAGTTGCTTGTTAACAAAAAACCTAAACACGAAACTTAAGAAATTCCCAAGCATCACTTATTTACAAGTGCGCATAAAAGTTACATAAAAAGAAGTTACCAGGATCTGAAGATGGTGATAGAATTCAGTGAAGTCCAACGAGACGCAACAAACAATACCTGAATATATCTTCGGTTAAGCTGCTCAAGCCAATCAATTTTCACGCAAACCTTTTCTTCACAAAACACTTGGCTGCTCCTCTTCAAGATAGTCGCTATTGAGTATCCCAAAGCCATCAGACCTCCAAGAAGGCGCACACTAACTTCAAAAGTTATTCTTGGTGATATAACAAATGGGCTGTCGGTGACCCATTCCTGACAATGACAACATCTCTCACGCATTTAAAGAATAGTCTTATTTGTGGAATAGAGAAAAAGAATTCGAGTATGTTAGATTATCTACCTCAAACATTAGATTATATTTTCCATCTTTGTTTCGCATTCTCAAATACGACTGACAGGTTTCTGGATCTTCTCCGGGAGGCAGAAGGTATATATCGTAAGTCTGCTCCGTGCTTTCGACGTGTTCCTCAGCCATAACACTTCTAATCTGGTCCTCAGTTACATCTTTCGATGACTGCGACAAAATGTAAAATAAAATCAGCTTTGTGAGCTAGGGAACTACCATATACGAAAAATGTAGAATCATTAACCTTAAGAATATATGTTGGACTCTGAAATCCAGTGAATGGATTGAATTTGTTGATTATTTTAATATGCGCTGTCTGGAGGTCTGGCTCAATGAAGGCTTTGTACATCGGATAAACCTGCGAGATAAGATCATACATAATCTATTAGAAAACACCTTAAAAAAACTATACAGTCACATGACTGAGAGGGAGACCGTTTCCGATATTTGATGAATAATTTCTTCTGGTTGCTGTCCAGCACGTTGAATATCCCTAAGAACTCTCTTGACAAGATCAAAATGGACACCACCTGTCACCGATATTCTTAAATCAAGTAAAGGTCGAAGCTTTTCACTTAAAGCATATATTCCTTCAATAATCACAATTTTTGAGCTTGGCACTTCAAGCGTCCTGTAATGGAAGAAAAAGAACGGCGACTCATGAGCACTCAGCACTCAAATACATTTTGATACATACTCGAGCGATCCGTCACAAAAATTATGCACAAGATAATCACATAACAAAAAACCTGAATCCGACTCTCGAGCTAGATTTGAAGTCATATATTGGAACTTCTACAGGTTTCCCCTCCTTCAAGTCATTTATATTCCGGAGCAGTGTATCATAATCAGTCAGCCGTGGATCTGTAACATTACATTCAGACAATCAAAACCAACTTCACACTTACACCTACAAATTTCGACAATGTGACTGTTCAAATGAACGAATCAAATATTTTGACTGACCATCGAAGTTTCCATCAACAATACGGCTAGCATCATTATAATTATCCATGGAAATAACGGCAACACTAGGCATGAAATTAAGTATCTTCTCTGCAAAAACAGTCTTCCCAGCACCAGACGGGCCAGCTAACCCCACAAATGATATCCCCTCATTCTTTTGCGCAAGTAACTGACACGCACGAATCACCACAAAAAAACCTTTCTCAAAGGACAAAGGATCTTTAATAGGCACAATCTCATATCTTTTCGAATCCTTCCTTTTCACTAATCTCACTTGATCTTTCAATAAAGCTGGCTTCTTTTGCGATGATTTCGGACTCAACATGTCCTCCGCCTTTTCCCTTCCTAAAACCAATTAACCAAAACACAACAATCCAAACCCAAAATCACATTTGTTTTCCACACAAAAACATTTCAATCAAAATCCTCATAAGATCAACAAGTCCCACAAAAAGGACCCTCGTGTAAGTCCCCATAAATCAAAAAAAAAAAGTCCCACAATAAGGCACACGTCTATGAATTCAACACTACAACATCACATTACTGTAACATTCCACAATTAATCAAGACAACAAAAGCAACAAAATTGATGAAAAAATCGATAAAACAGAGGCCGGTAGAGAGTGATGGATTGATTGCATTGGATTGACTATTGAGTGAGTGAATGAGTGAGGGAGAGAGAGACGCACCGAGTGAAAAAGAGATGAAATAATTTTGTGGGTATCGCCAAAAGGTGAAATTGATGAGTATATCTTGAGGAAAGTTTGAAACTTGATGGATTTTCTTTTGCGAATTTCGAGGAACAGTGAGATGGGGAAGTCCGAGGAGGAAGAGAGAGACTTTAGTTCTTCAATGAAATTTATAAGTTTAGAAGAACGGAGAAGAAGAATAACATTTAGGTCTGACATTAATTTAATTTCAGTTTAGTTCAGTTCAGTAGATAAATATTCACTATTTTTAAAATTATTTTAAAAGTATAATAAGACTTGAAACTATGAGACAAGCTTAAGACGCATTCACTATTGTCAA
>JAWWMW010001079.1:224831-239916 GCA_035048345.1 Echeveria elegans
GAAACATAACGATGATGATTAATGTTGAAGGAATAAATAAGAAAATGGCATTTGAAACAACAAAGGGAGGTGGTGGACTCGTATCGTGAGTTTTTGGGCCTGAATATTGTCTGAATTCTACCGGAATTGTGAAATGGGTGTGACTTTGGAAATTTTTGTTAACATATGAGTGGTTATTTGTGAGGAAAAATCATACGGGTGGGACTTTAGAAGCACCCCTAATATACGGGTGGTTATTTAGAATTAACCCTTTCCTTTATAACCTCTTCACATCTAGTCAGTTCTTAAGTTAATTTCAAGAACATTGAATTTATCTTGAAGAGATATTGTGGTATCCATTTTGAAATATAAATGTTTCACAACTTGAATATCTCATAATATTTCATATAAATAATTAACAAACAAAATTAAAAAATCGTCACAATTCAGAGACGTTCAAAACAATAATTGCAAATTATTCAATATTTTTGTTATATTTTTGATAACATTTTGAGGTAAATTTTAGTAAAATTTTGAAATATTAAATTAAATTTATACAAAAATTGGTGACTTTTTCCATATATGTTAAATGAAGTTTTGAATTTTTTTGATATTTTTTATAAAATTTTAAAATAAATTAAAGGCAAAAATATGACTTTTAATATAAAAAATTGAGTTAGACTATGTCCGAATAATATTTTCAGGTGATTTTCAATTAAATCTGTATTTTACTTGTGATTTCGATAATTAACCAATAACTATGATGAAAATGAGACCCTAATTTGATCCTGGATGCTTAAGTTGAACTACACAACGGATTTGAGTCGCAATCCAAAACGACATAAATAAATGTCATCAGCATTCATATCAAAAAAAAACTTGTGAACTCAATTTCAGCCCCAACCCTACCCGAAACTCATCCATCCACTCCAAACCCCTCATCACACCTTCTTCCTTCAGCAAACAAACCCTATTCCAAAAAGCTAAGGTTGTCTTTTCGACATCCAAGGTTTGCACTTCACTGGCAGCATGTCTGCCACCGAATTCAATGAGAAGTTGTCTTCACCTTGGCAACGATCCATTCACTTCTGGGTTCAAGCCACCAAAATCTACACCGGCTACAAGGTGTGTTATATTTTTCATTTTTTGTCTTCTTTTAGCATCTGCCTATCTGGATAATCATTTAGCCGTTGCATAATTGCATATGTTTGAAAGTTTCTGATTTGCAGGTTTTTCAAGTCAAGGCGAGTTTTGTGATTGATGTGGAGAGGCGTGAGGCTATGTGGAAGAGACAGCATGAAGTTGCCGCTGATCAGATTTACAATGTGTGCGCTGATCTTGGTGGGTTTTTTCTCAAGGTAATTAATTACCTGATCAGGTTCTTTTTAATTAATTATTATTCCTGATGGGTGAGATATTATGATTTTATGAATATGTGATTTGTATGTTTCACACGTAAATATAGTGTAGATCGCACAAATAGTTGGAAAACCTGATTTGGCTCCAGCTGCGTGGGTGAAAAGACTTGTTACGTTGTGTGATCAAGCACCTCCCACTCCATTTCATACTGTGAAACTTGTGTTGGAGAATGAGCTTGGACGAAACTTTGACGAGTTGTTTGAGAGATTTGACGTTGTTCCCATTGGCTCCGCCTCAATTGCTCAGGCTAGTTTTTTTTCTCATTTTTTTTTCTGTTTTGTCCATACCGACAAAAGTGACTACGGAAAAATATTTACTTCAGATAATCTCATTTCCACTCATGTCGAGATATTTATTTTTTATGAAATATATTTGGTAATCATAGATTCTTTATTACGTCATAGGTTCATCGGGCAAGACTGAAAGGTGATAAGACTGACGTGGCTGTCAAGGTAGGACAACACACAACATGACAAAGCATCTATTCCTGATTCTGAGATCGTTTATCTTTTTAGGTGCAACATCCTGGCGTACAAAAGTTGATGATGACAGATCTCCATAACCTGCAAGCTTTTGTGTCAATTCTGCAAAAGACAGACATTGCATTTGATATGGTTTCTGTAACTAAGGAAATGGAGAAGCAGGTACAATGCATTGCTTCCGCTTCCACTTCTGCAAATAGCAACTTATCACTACATGCTTAACGTTATTTGTTGCATGTGTTCTGCAAGATTGGATACGAGTTTGACTTTGTTAGGGAAGCTAATGCTATGGAAAAGATAAGACGTTTCTTGTATGAAAATATCAGAAGGCCCCCGGTTATGGTACCAAGAGTCGTACGACCCTTTGTCTCTAGGTATGTGCGGTTATTCAAAATAAGTACATAAAAGATCAATTTGGCAAAAAGAGGCATCGATCCCGCTGGAAAGATGGTGTGCTTGTGTGATTTTATTAATGAAATCAGCTTCTCTTTTTTTGTTCCATTGAGTAGGAAAGTCTTGGTGATGGAATACATTGACGGAACTCCAATTTTAAAACTCGGTGATGAGATGGCAAAAAGAGGCATCGATCCCGCTGGAAAGATGGTCGCAGCTGCAAAGCGGTAAGTCCACATCTTGTTGTTCTCTCCTCCATTTCTTAGTTGATTTTGGTTTGCTGCTAAACTTTCCACAGGAAGATTCTCAAGAGTCTAACAGAAGCATACGGCCAAATGATTTTGAAATCTGGGTTTTTTCACGCCGATCCTCATCCAGGAAACATAATGGTCTGTAAGGGCTCACAGGCAAGCTCACAACACTACTTTCACTTCTTGCATGTTGTCAAGTAGTTTTATTCGGAAAATGTTTTCGTCACACACTCACACACACCGTGTATGGTAATATCTGACCTTATTCACCTTAGTGATTCATGCAGTTGATTCACACCGTATTTACAGTCTAATCATTATTCAGGTTGCCTTGCTAGACTATGGTCAAGTAAAGGAGATGTCGGATGACTTGAGACTTGGTTATGCAAAACTTGTTATTGCTATCGCTGACAAGAACCATGTCTTGGTAGAAGAGACCTTCAAGTAAGTACTTGTTGTCATGCTGACTGATGAATTGCTATCGATTGCCATTGCGAAAGGTAGTGGTACAGTTTGTAAGAAGGTTAGATCTTACATTTTCCATGAGACTCGTGTAAGGAAGTCGTGTCAAGGGACTTCTTTTTATTTGATGCGCAAGCTGTAAAATATTAAGATGTTTGCCACAGCGAGGGATGGTGTTGAAAATAAGAAGGCTTTCGAGTCATGTCTCGGTAACTTTCACTTTTTGAGACATAACTGTTACCAAATCTTAATGTGCTCAGAGAGTTGGGAATCAAAACGAGCAACTGTGAAGATATGGAAGGGGAAATTGTCAAATTGGCCTTTGGAATGTTCGACACAAAGATGCCACCTGGGAGGACCCAGATGTCCCCTTTCTCCGATGATTCGGCAATCAAAAAGATTGGTGTTCAGGTGAGACCATGAAACCTTACCTATATTTAATGCAAAAAACCAGTGAATGTTTAGAAGAATGACTAACAGTTTACTCACGTCAGGCGTTTCCAGAGGAACTATTCTCTGTTCTTCGCAGTATCCAATTACTGAGAGGACTCAGCCTTGGGTTGGGAATCAACTACTCGTGCTCAGAGGAGTGGAGACCAATAGCAGAAGAAGTTTTGTGTCGTGCTGGCAAGCTAAAAGGTGTCTCTTTGTATTACAGCAATCCATTTTAAGTTTGACAATCATATGCTGTTTACAAGTTCTTCCCCATCACGCCATACTAATTCTTCTGCCATTGGTTTCTCAGTTACAGAGGTAAAGCGAAGGAGCTGGTTGAGCAAAATTTTTAGAAGATGAGCCATCCGCCGTTGAACAACATTTGGTATATTTTGATATGTTTGTAGTCCCTTTGTTGATATTGAAACTATACTTGCACGTCAAGTCTTACAAGTAATACAAAGCTGTTTTGCTTAAGCATGTCCCATAATGCCTTTTGTCGATTGTGATTACTGAATTTTTTTCTAAAGAAAACACACATGTAATCTTGTACGTTTTGTGAAAAAACTTCCTTGTTGCTTATTTTATTGGGTGAAAAAACAACATCCCATGCTTAAGCAAAACATGTGTGGAAAAATACACATGTTTTGCTTAAGCATGTCCCATAAAGTCCATATAATCTACACGCACACAACATCCATAATTTTTATTTTATTGGGTCATGTTTGCGGATAGAGGTGGTAAAATGGATGAATTTGGTGGATTATGGATGAATTTTAAACGAATTGGATTTTAAATGGTCCAGACCATTTAATCATTTAGTGTAAACGAATTAAATTGATTGGACCATTTAATCCAATTGATTAAACAGATTAACTTAAAATGTCTTAAATGGTTGCTTAAATTAATTTAGTCCAACGGATTTCATTAATAGTTTACATATTATTTACACATAAATGGATTTTATTAATCCATTTATCTTTGTTAATAAATTTCATTAATCCGCTTAACAAATTCTTGATGAATTTTACTAATTCATTTACCTAAATGGATTATTTTGCCACCTCTACATACAACTATCCAAAAATGAAAAACTAAACTGGAAGAGTAATGCAGTCATGGCGTAACTGTTGCGACAACTATTGTGGCAGGATTGGAATTGCATCTTGATGGTCCCAAGGCCAATGACCCTCACTGGCTTTACGAGCTAGATAATCTGGGATCAAATTGTCTTCTCGGAAGATGTGAGAGATAGTCCACTTATGATGTTGGCATAGCATGGACATCCCTTTATTGATCTGAGAAATACAATTATCAGTCCCTCCATAAGAAATTCCACTCTGCGGAGCCCATATTGCCTCCATGTTGTCGATGAGGAAGTTTGCAAACTCACAGTCCATATCTGTAGCCATCTGTAAAGACTGCACCAAACCCATTAATTCCATCTCTAGACCTGAATCACTATCACCTATGAACTCGGTATAACACCTGATCATGATATCTCCAACAAACGTTGCACATGCCCATCCACCATTTTTACAATTCTTAGACCAAGAACTATCACTTTAAAAAGTTAGATTAGCATTAGCATTCGGTAAATACTGGTTGTGAGGGCAATTACCATCATATTCTCAAAAAAAGAAAATATTTCTACTAAATAGTTTATTAGAATAAATGAGTATGTTTTTGATAAACTAAATAAACTACGCTTATTATGGATATATGCATTTGAACTTAATCCAGTATATCGGTTAAACAAAAAAAAATATTCATACTTTAACCAACAAGTTGTGCTTCATCAATGAGGTCGTGACCAAGTAGTAGATCTCTTACCTTACTCAGTGGCGCCGGATCCAGAAAGATTTATAAGTGGAGTCAATATTGAACACAAATTTTTATAAAATGTACCTTACATTATAGTTGTTCCCTATGAGTTTTCATTTTCAGAAAGCCCTCTATCACATCGTTGTTGCTAACAAGATGTAACAAATCTTGTTCAATGTAACTCAAAAGGCAGTCACATAAAAATGAATCTGCCATTCGGTTACGCAAATTTGTCTTCACAATTTTCATCGAAGAGAAGCACCTCTAAACTGTTGCAGTCACGACGGGTAATGTCAAGACTAGCTTCAAGAGTCGAAACACCAAAGGATATGTCTGATGTTTTCCTGTATCTACCATCACTTTCGCAAGAGCATCGAGATCTTTTAACTTTGAAAACCTCACATCTTTGCGAACATTGTCAATATATATACGAAGTTGATGCTCCAAAATCAAAATCATCAGGATAAAATTCAGCCAATCTCCTTAACTTTGAATTGTCAAAGTGCTGAAATAAATTAGCATGGCTCAGAGAGGTCATACAAATAGGCAATTCTGAATTGACCTCATTAAAACGATCGTTAATCTCCCGAAGCAAAAAATCCACCACGGTGTAAAAGCAATCTGCTTGAAGATGCTGCAAGTTGGTGATATTTATTTTTTTCCTTGGCTTTCGAGCATTGACAAACTCTTCTTCCATTTTCAGAATTTTAATATCATGTTTTTCACAAAATGATGATACCTTTAGCATAAGAGAATCCCACTTGTTATCTCTAATTGTATGGAGTTGCTGCTTAGTTGATTTTACCACTGCCATTGCATTTAGAATATCTTGATCCTTTCGTTGAAGAGCCATCAATAAAGAATCAGTAAGGCCTAAAATCAGAAGCATTAGTTGCAAATAAAACACGAACTCAAATGACTGCATATATTTAAGAAGACCATTTGCTTGACGTCTTTTCACATGATCGACACCGTCCTCCTCAACATATTCAAGCATTTTCAAAACTACTGAAAATAATTCCGTCAAACGTAAAATTGTTTTGTAATGAGAACCCCAACGAGTATTTCCAGGTCTTTGCAAAGTAAGCTCATGATTTAATCCACTTTCCGTTCTAATTTCATTACTATCAATAGCTTCTTTCACCTGCTCTCGATACTGTTCTCGAATCATATCCCTCCTTTTACATGATGCTCCAACTACGTTCATTATTATATGTCACGTGATCGAGACCAATAAATCTCTCTTTAATAATCCCAAACTTGTCGACAAATCGTAAAATCACAGCCATTTGCTCCTTATATGAAACATCACTAGACTCATCAACTAACAATGCAAAAACTCCATCATCCATTTCTTCGATAATTCGATGAGCCACTTCTTGAGAAAAGCACCGTACAATATCCTTCTGAATCACCGGAGAGGTCATTTGATTATTTCCAGGAGCATTTTTCAAAACAACCTTGTTGACTTTCTCATTTTGGCTGACTGTGTACTTCATTAGTTCCATAAAGTTTCCTTGATTGATCGACTCTTCAGATTCATCATGTCCTCGAAATGGTAATCCTTGACGTAACAAAAATCTAGAAACATCAATTGAGGCATTCAAACGTATACGGTGTTCATTCTTTGTAATGTCACTCTGCTTATGAAAAGCAACAGCAATAGATTGAGATTGTCTCATCAAATCATCACATCTTTTCACTGCTTTATTGTGAAAACTATTTATGTCGCCCACATGAGAAACTAACCTGTCCTTTTTATTCCAAGAAGAAAAGCCTTCGGTAACAAAAGTATCATTGCCGGCTTCTCTAAATAAGTAGCAACACAAGCGAAATACTTTATCGACTTTTATGCTATACTCCAACCAATTCCCATACTGATCAAACCACTGAGGATTAAACCGTCTCGATAAGCCCCCAATCATTTTTTGAGGAAAATCATGATTTCGAGGTTGGCAAGGTCCCTTGACTAAATATTTTCTACGTATTTCATCTCGTTGATTCGGATGATATTCGTTAATTTTTTTTCTTTCTGCAGGATCCCAAGGAAGATTATCCAAATCAATATACTTTTGATCAGAAATAACTTGAGAAGAAGAGTTACCCAAATTTGCATTCAAATCAACATCATCATGAGATGAAGATGGTTGTTTTCGCTTTACAAAAGAATCTATCCTTTTTTCTGCAAGTATGAAATTTGAAAACATAAAAAACATAAGTCTATATTATTAGATTAACTATAAATAAACTATTAATAAAGAATTATAAAGAACTCACATGACATATTTGAAAATTGCAGGAAGGAAGAAGGTTATGAGCATCGATTTAATGGAGGATTCAAAGTTCAAACGCAATATCACTCGCACTTCTTCAAGCGGCCAAAACCCTAAATTGTCTATTATTTTTTTATTCATTATTTCCACCTTTTAGTTTTTTTGGGCCTGACCCTAATTTGTTAGTTATAACAAACTAGCCCATTAAAATTAATGGCTTTGTTTATGTTATAATTATATATACAAAGTCCAATTAGATCGAGTCCAATACAATTTATTTCACTTTAATTCATATTAAAAAAACAACTTTAAATCTGATTGTGTCAAGTGAATACAATGGGGTCAAAATTAAAAAATTAATGGGGTCATGAACCTATATAATATATAACTACTCCTTAATTTTAAAAAATCACTGATGTCAAATGACACCCCACATAACATTGCATCCGCCACTGAGTCCGGTTTTGTTTATAACTGTATTGTTGTAACATCTAAGATTATCCATTAATTA
This sequence comes from Echeveria elegans, assembly GCA_035048345.1. Lineage (NCBI taxonomy): Eukaryota > Viridiplantae > Streptophyta > Magnoliopsida > Saxifragales > Crassulaceae > Echeveria > Echeveria elegans. The sequence goes on from JAWWMW010001079.1 coordinate 232,861, forward strand.
ATGACAGAAGTTCAACATCAAAACGAATACGAAGAAGTAATAGAACACACAGAGTTTATGACTGTTCACCGTATGAACGATGTGCAATCAAAAGAAATCGAATGAAATCAACACAAGAGCAATCTACCCTGGTCCCCGCTGTTAGTGAATATTATTAGTTAGTTTTGTTTAGTAAACAAGTTTAATTTTAGTATTCCAGTAAATTTAGTATTTGTTATGCTTTAGTTATTATGTACGTAATACATCAATAAAACACTAACCTTCTTGTTCTTTTTTTTGTTCCCGTTTGATTTCTACATGATATCAAGAGCTTTGTCCACTTTTTACTTCTTCCGCTCTGAGTGGTGGTGACACCACCACCCTAGGCACCACCACACGCTTTGCGTTAGTTAGAAAAAATTTATTCGTAGGTTTTCATCTTTGAGGGTTCCACTTGTCTATTTTGACTTCTAGCAATTTCATTCTCTCGGTTTCAATTTTTTGTCATATTTGATGTGGTTTTTGCAACTTCGTGTTGCATTTTTCAGTCTGCACTTTGCAATTTCTTGTGCTCGATTTGATTTAAATTTGCAACTCGTCTTTGTTTGCAGAAAACTTTACATTTTTTATTAGCTTTCAATTTGTATCTCCTCCAAACTTCTTTTGGTGCTCGACGACACATTAGATTTCGGTTGGTATTTGCAATGGTATTGGGTTCGACACAATTGATGGCAACATAGTTGATAGTGACATTCACATTCGCATTGGGGAACAGTGATAGAATTGAATATTTTGCTGTTACGATTGAAGCGTGCAGAAACATTCTCAAACATTGAAATCATTGGAGCAATAAAGATTACTGACGATTTTTTTGTTTCGTTTGTCAGTTAGAAAATTTCTATATACATCGTGAGTTTGAGGGGAGATGTTAGCAAATATTATTAATTAGTCATATTTAGTAAACAAGCTCAGTTTTAGTGTTTTAGTAAGATTAGTTTTTGTTATATTAGACAATTGTATAACTATAAATTTATGTTTTATGTATTATGTACGTAACTTTGTTTTGCATCAATGAAACCATAGTCATCTTGTTCTTCTTTATTCCCGTTGATTTCTACACCTGCAACCTTATGGCGAGTGCAGCATATCCAACACCATGAAAACTTGTATTGACCAACTGAGCAAAACAATTTACACCTTGAAAATCACGAAACTGAAACCATGTGGTGTAGAGAGAATCTTAAGAGAACGGTGGAACAAAAGGAAGTACTGAAGGAAATAATATCAAAGAGATATTGAGCAAGTGCGGCGGAAAACTGATGATATGGAACAAAGAGTGTTTCGGCAACGTCCAATGAAAAATCATATCTCTGAAAAGGAGCTGAATGATCTTAAGGAGAAATTTAGAACAGAGGAAAATATTGCAAAGGAATAAACGACATCCAATGAACTGCATTAATGATTGGTTCGAGAGGAACTTTTATGAAAACAAATATCAAGAATGGATTGGCTTAGGAATGGAAATATATAGAGCAGTAAAAGACGAAGGAAGTAAAAGACATTTACGAGGAGGAAGCTATTTTTTATGAGTTTTTACATTATTTTAATTCTTTGTTCTCTTCTTGTGCATGGGAAAATCGGGTTGACTGGGATTGGAGATGAGAGCCTTGCAAGCTAAGGTAATGGAAGAAATGACTTCCAGGTTAACTGAGCCATATACTGTAGAGGAAATCCAAAGAGCACTGTTTAAAATGCACCCAGAAAAGCTCCTGAAATTGATGGTTTTGAACTACCTTAGGACCTGGTAAAAGATGCGGTAAGTAAGGAAGTTTTGAACTACCTTAATAACGTTTAATTGGATTCTGATTTAAACGTGACCCATATAGTTTTGCTTCCAAAGAAGGATGCGGCGGATAAGGTTGAAGAATTCAGACCTATTAGCTTATGTAATGTGGTAATAAAAATCATTGTAAAGGTCCTAGCTAATAGGCTGAAAGTGTGTATTCCCTCTGTTATTTCACAGTCTCAAAGTGCATTTATTGAGAACGGAATTATCATAGCTAATGTCATATTAGCACAGGAAGCAATTCATACAATTAGAAAGAAACGGGTGAAAATGGATATCTGTCTATAAAAATTGATACGAGCAAGGCATATGATATAGTTGAATGGCGTTTTCTTAAAGTATTTATGCTAAGATTGGGTTTTCATGAGACTTGGGTTAGGAAAATTATGGGTTGTGTGGAGACAGTTCGCTACAGAATAAAAATTAATGGAAAGCTATCTGAGGAAATTATACTAGGAAGAGGTTTAAGGCAAGCTGATCTGTTGTCCCCGTATCTTTTTTTATTGTTCCATAAATGGTTTTCTATTGAGTTCAATCATATGCAGGATTTGAAAGCAATTGAAGGCATACAAGTTGCTTGTGGTGTTAGCAGATTAAATCACTTATTCTTCAGGAATGACTGTTTATTATTTGTGAAGACCGAGCTAGTTCAGACTATGGAGTTGAAAAGTCTTTTTGAATGATATGAAAGAGTGGTGAGATAAAAAGTCAATTATGATAAATCCAAATTCTCATATAGCCCTAATCTCGACAAGATTTATGTGGAAATACTAGGTAACTTGCTCGGAATGAACTGTTATGTCTTTCATTCTAGATATATGGGTCTCCCTGTTATACATGAACAGAAGAGAAATGCTTAGAGGGATAAGATTAGAGAAGAGAATCCAAGACTCACTACATGAAAAAAATGGATTTGTGTCCACTAAATAGATGCAAATTTTGGACGCTAAAACGCTAGACGCATATTGAATTTAGCGTCCACGTGGACGCTGAATTATTTGTATTTTAATTTATTTGTATTTACATAAATATTCTTTAAATAATGAAAATTAATTTTAAAAAATATATATATATAGTGACCACATGGACGCTAAAATAATTTTTTTAAAAATACCTTTGCGTCCATGTGGACCCTTGAGTATTTGTATTTTTAATTAAAATTTTTAAAATATAATAAATTAGCGTCCATGTGGACGATAAAATAAATTAAAAAAAATTATTAACTTTGCGTCCACGTGGACGCTTGTGTATTTGTACTTTTAATAAAAAATTGAAAATATAATAAATCAGCGTCCACGTGGACGATAAAATAATTTTAAAAAAAAACAATTAACTTTGCGTCCATGTGTACGCTTGTGTATTTGTAGTTCTAATAATCTTTTGAAAATACAATACATCTTTGGACGCTAACTTATATTTGTTTTATAAAAAATTTACTGATCATCATGATTTACAACTTTGTCACACATAGTTTAATAATATATAATGACACTAAATATCAAATTACCATGATATTTAAAATATAAAAATTCCCCATCACTCACTATATTGTCATTTTTTTAAAACATTTCCACCCACGAGTAAAATACAAATTTTTATCATAATCTGACAAAATAACTCTCCAACTCTTTCCGCTTGTACCAGTCAACTTACCAAAATTGGATTTTTACCTACCAAAATAAGGTCCACATGGATGCTAATATTTGTTTTTTAATGTAACACAATAACGTCCACATGGAGGCTAATATTTATTTTTATATAAAATACATTTATTTTGAAATATATTTTTAATTAAAATACGTATAGACGCTGAAGTTAAAAAAAAATCTGCGTCCACGTGGATGCTAATGTACTCCATATTTTTTAAAATAAATCATCGGCGTCCACTTGGACGCTGATTTATTACATTTAAAAAACATTAGCGTCAATGTGGACGCTTATTTATATTTTAAGTCAAATATTGTTTTATATTTCAATAACCTTGATGATTTTAAATAACAACATACAAAAAAAAGTAAATTTTAAATTATGAATAACCCGAGTTTGAACCCTTTAAGGATTTTAATTGATGAGAATATTATTCAGTACAACAACAATCACAATTCATCTTCTTCGGTTAATTCTTCTGAAATTTCAAACTCCCCTTTGAACTTTCATCATCTTCGTTACCGCGTTCAACTACATATATTGGACCAGGCAGATAATGTAAGGGACCTTGTCTGTCGACATCACATGGATCAACGATAGTACGCATTATGGCAGCAGATTCCTGTTGGAACGGTTTCGCAACTAAAATGCGATGATCAGTACTTTCAACACCCTCTTGAGACCATACAAGAGACCTCAATTTACTAACTCCTAACCAATCATCATCTGTTCGCCTTATCTTTGGATATTCAATGAAATATACCTAAGATACCTGATGTGCAAAAATGTAACGATCCTTAGTAACCATTTTTTGTGTCGGTTCACATCGACCATATTTTTGATCTGAGAATGGGCGCGAGTCCCTCCCCGATTTTTGGTATCAAACCACGAGCAATTGAATATTACAGAGCGCTTCACCGTTTGAGATACATAAGTAAGCTCAATTATTTCATCTAGAACTATGTAGTAGTCCTCTTCGTCGGTGCCAAATGTTTGTTCCAATACACAAATTCCACTACAGTCTGTGGCTCTTGTTGACGAATGAGTATTTGTGTGGAAATGATAACCATTCACTACATACCCAGGAAAAATCCCAACAACTCTAGCAGGTCCACGAGCCAAAGTTTGGATGTTGGTGTTAGCAATTAGATATTCTGCAATTTCGGCCTGCACAAATACTAATTAATAGCAACGCTTACGAATATACATATTATAATTTAAGTAGGAAAGACTTACATATCTGTAGAACCATTGGCGAAAACCTGATTCCAAGATACGCTGCTCGGCAACATCCGTAATTCCGGGATTCGCCCTTTGCACGATGTTTACAAGAAAATATCTGTGAAAAATTGGACACTCGTTAACTTAAGTAATAAATCGTAATGTGAAGTATAAATTAACTAAAAATGAACTTACTCTACAGAGGATTCAACTTCTTCGGAGTTGAGTAGGACATAAGTCTATATCAAATGGAACTCATCATCCGTAAGTTGTCAACGTATGGATCTACCCAAAGTACGACCTCGAAATGTGAAAATGGACAAATCGTCTGGATCTACACCCTCATCAAGGCCATCATCGTTGCGGCCTTGCGACATTTGGTTATTTACAACATTTGAGTTGAAATAAAATCCACAAAATGTCGAGGTTTCTTGAACTATGTATACACTACAAATGGACCCCTCCACACGCGCTTTATTCCAACCGTGTTCTTCAATCTCCAAAGAAATCTACACTTGTGAGTTGGAAAACATCATTAGTAATCAATGAGTTTGGAAACATTTAAATTAAATACAAGTTCACATAAATACCTTTCGAATGGATACATCCATCTGTATTGTACAGAGCCACAAATTGCTGCCTCCACTGCCAAATGGATAGGCAAATGTTTCGTTAAGTTAAACAAGCCAGGTGAAAAAATCCGCTCCAGCTTGCACAAAATGATAGGTATCTCTGAATGCAGATAATGTGCTATTTCGAACTTCAGCTCATAACATGTAAGTTCTCTGAAGAATGCACTCAACTGTGCGATTGGCTCCCAATACTTGTTCTCTATGAAAGATAACAACCTCTGCATAAAGACATGACAGTCATGGCTCTTCATACCTAACATTCACAATTTGTAGAAGTTAATGCAATAGCTTAGATTTGAAGCGTAACCGTTTGGGAATTTAACTGTTTTCAATCACTCAAATAAAATTTTCTTCTGATCACGATCCAGTGTGTACCCTGCCTTGCAATACTTCTTTTCGGTGTCATCAGGTTTCAGCTCGGGCCGTGTACATCATTCTCTGATGTCCATCCTTGCCTTCAAGTTGGCTTTATTAGGCTTGCCCTGAATATTTACCACCGTGTTGAAAATATTATCGAATATATTTTTCTCGATATGCATGACATCCAAGTTATGCCAAAAACGTAGATTGGCCCAATAAGGTAGGTCTCAGAAAATACTTTTTTTTTCTATTCGGAATCTCTAGTGACACTGACGTTATATTCTTCAGCACTCTCTTCAGTGATCTTCATCATCCCAATTCTCTCAATTTGTTACAACACATCATAACCATCTCGCACTGGCAGAGCATCATCGAGGACCCTTATGCCTTTCTTGAAATTAGTTCTGTTGTTGCGAAAATGATGGTCAATGGGTATGAATTTTCTATGCGGTCAAACCAACACATTGTACATCCATTCTTCAATTAAAAAACATCGGTTTTCTCCATGCAGTAAGGACAAATGTATTTTCCAGCGGTACTCCAACTTTCATTAATTATATATAAATAAGCTACGTGATTATGAATATATTATAATACCTGACAACATGGAATATGCAGGAAAGTCACTGATGGTTCAGATTACAGCCGTCTGCATAGCAAAATTTTTCTTCTTTGTAACGTCATATTTGATGGATCCGATATGCCACAAATTTTGCAGTTCAGATATCAACGGTTGAAGATACACGTCCAACCTCTTTTTTGGACTCTTCAGGCCTGGGACAATAACAGCTTGAAACATAACCTCATCCCCATACATATGGATGATGGGAAGTTGTATGGTGTCAAAATAACTGGTCAACATGAGTATTGTTTCCCCGAAGCCCCAATTGGATTGAATCCATCAGTAGATAATCTCAACCTAACATTTCTTGCCTCGATCTGAAGAAAAATCAGGATGCACATTATTGAATACAGGCCTCTCCATCCGAAGGATGACGCATTACATCGTCTTCTTGAACGTGCTCGAAGTGCCAACGATATGTAGGCAGTCGCCTCAGAAGCATATAGTCTTTCATTTTGCCCGATGTTGACATTAGGCTGCACACCAAACCCGTCGTACACCATATGTTGCATATTTTGAAAATCATTATATTGTGCAATGTGTGGTGCCTCAATGTTGTCCATCATCACATATTTAGCCGGCTGATCATTGCTGGGACCGTCTTTGTATTGTCTATATTCGTACTGTAATGCAGAAAACATTTCATCAATCCCTACATGTGCCCTCCATTGGTAATAATCTTGGACAAATCCGCGAGAAGATGACATCTCACCTCATCAGGAGGAAGAATTCACCTATTTTTACACTTT
>JAWWMW010001079.1:240016-251468 GCA_035048345.1 Echeveria elegans
GACGCAGAGGTCAAAGGTATCCAGCAAGAAAACTTACCTTCATTCAGGTAGCACATACACTAAAAGCGCATTGAGTTGACGTAACAAAGTTCTGTTCAAGCTTTTGCTGTCACAGCCATGGCATTCCACAGGTCAAATATCACAGCCTTTTGATATACTAGTAAGGGATATCATATACTCCATCCTAGTTTAACCAAACATGTTTAGAACTTGTCTTATCAACTGGCTAGCTATATGTGATTGGACATGCACGTTTAAGTCTGTTGTTGGTAAACTCTCGAACTTTTTTGATATAGAGTAGGTAGTCTTTCACTTATATTGATGTGGACATTACCCAAAATTATGCATAGAGCTATTGAATTAAGAAAAACAGGAGTGAGAAAACTGCTTTGGCTCGTAAGTCGTGATCGTGAACATCTTTTCTTTTATGCGTGTTTCTGACTCCTACTCCCATTATGCCATGGATGAGGTTTGAACACTTGACCTTGAACTTTCAAAGTAAAGTTCTTAGCAAATTTGCGGTATGTAGTAGACGACATTCCTAGATTAGCAGAAGAATAGTTTCATTATTTCTTTTAACGGCCACAATGACAGGAGACAGGAAACACAGAGTGGCTATAACTGGGTTAACCTTACTGGTAAATGATAGTATGCTTTACCCAAATAAAATCTTGATTCATAGTCCGTTATGATGAAAACCCTTAGGACTTGAACTGGAAGCACTAAATGAAAGTTGAAATTAGTTCCGGGCAGAAGCTTCTTTTTTTGTAACTTGTTCGAGCCCATACCATATGTACATAATTGTAACGATCGACTGCCCGTAGGATCTGATCCGAGCCACTATGACTATCACCAACATCTTCTAAGTTACTATAATCTGGGGATCTTTTCATGAAAATATATGTGCTAGGGTCTATGCTTATCAACACTTTCCGAAATGAGATGTTACAATAATTGTATGGAGAAGATCAACAAGGATAAAAAGGGAAGTGTGGATCGAGATCAAATTTCTACAAGTTAAGCAGATTGTAAGGTATGTTTATGTTTTTCCTTTTTTTTTTTTAAGTTGTTGGTAAGGTAAGTAATGTATTTCTACAGTGCTCAATATACTCTTGGTCGAGGTATTATCTATATATATAAAAGAATACAATTCTCAATACACAAACACCCACGAAAATTTCGTCACTAAAGCCCTGATTTTTGTCGCTATAGGATAATAAAATAAAATAAAGATAAAGATAAAAAAATTCATTTGATAAAAATACCCCTCCCCATACTTTTATTTACACCATACATCATTCACACGTATTTGTTCCTATTATTTCGTATTTGGCCATATTTGTCCGTATTTATTTGTATGTGACCTTATTTAAATGTATGTGACCATATATTTAACTGTATTGGACCGAGTATTTGATCAATTTTTTAAGTATAGATTTCTCATTCGGGATGACGGATTGTCACAAAATTAAAAATAATATAATGAAACTATATTCAAAAAATTAAAAAATATATAACATTCAAAAATTTCAATTACAAGAATAAAATTTTAGAGATAAACGTTATAAATCTTTATTAAAATTGAATTAAAATATAAAGAAAAATGAAAATTTCCGTCGGGATGACGGATTTGACACTTGTATTTAATATAATACTGTAGTTATGTTTGACATAGTGTATTAAATGACGATTTCTTACTGTCGGCAAACTGAAATTGTGAGATAAGCCTTTTTACTAGATTTTTTTGAGAATGAGATTAAAGTTAAATGTAATACAGTAAAAAGATTTAAAGTTATGTTTATGACGTATCCATTTTCGACTAATAACATCACTAACTTCAAGAACAAAGTCATAACTAATTTTTTTAAATACCTTTTTTATTCCTACATCGTCAAGGAGTGGACAACACCAGACTCAAACGAATATGCGTCCAGAGACTCGAACTCGAGCGCTCTTGATAACTAAATCAAAAGTGTAATCGATAGAGTACCACCCCTTCTGCTTTTTTTAAATGCCTTCATTTCTTCTAAATTAGATAATAATAAAACATTCACATAATATAAATTTGGTTGCATTTTTTATATTTATTTCTTGAAGTTTTAATTTCTTTAGTTATTTTGATATTTTATATGAATTTTTGAATAGTAATATTTTTTAAACATTTATTGTGGATGGCTGAGTTTTTGTAAGATAAAAGACTTTATGGGTGGTTAGGGGTAATTTTAAGTTTCAATGGTGATTTGAGGTAAAAGTCAAAGTTTATGGATGATTTGAGATTTTTCCCTTAACTAAAAATTTCCAGATTATCTCAGCTTTGAATGCCATACATATTTATATTTTATGACGCGTTTATTATTTACCAAGTCCCCAACATTTATCTTCATGGATTCTTTTTTAGGTCATGGGTTCATTAACAACATTTTAGAAAGAGGATATTGCATTTAACCATCTGTATAAAGTGCCTCTTTTCACTTCACCACCAGTATAAATATTCTTTTCATTTAACCACATAAAAAATGAACACAATTATCATTTAACCACCTAGACACTATTCCGTTTTAACTTCGTCTAAGGCCGTTAGCTGCAGTACCTATCCCCTTCAACACCGCCTCTCATTTCGATCCCCATCATCCCAGTTACCAGAGCCATTTCATGCCGACCCCTTTCACCTCGGTCCCCTTCATCCCGATAATCCGAGCCCCTTTCATTCTGATACCCTAATCCTCGTTCAACGCTGTCCTTGAATTTGGCATCGCAATTCGCATCCTCCGTTGATGCCCAACTCTATTGAGGATGGCTGTCTATTGAGGATGGTTGTCTTCTATAATTATGTTAATGATGCCCAACTCTGTTGGTATCCTCAATGCGCCGTTCGGTTTATCTTCATTAGGCCTTGACGAGTACCACGGGCGGAGCCACGTCTAGCCCAGGGTAGGCCGTGGCCCACCCTGAAATTTTGGAATTTTTTATATATATGTAGGAATTTTGAAATCCAAAAAAAATTGAAATCCAAACTTTGAACTAGTCCAGAAATACGCACCGATTTTCATTGAACCGGTGCGTAATATTGAAAAACCGGTGCATAATCTCAAGGAATACGCACCGGTTATTAAAAACCGGTGCATAATCGCAAGGAATACGAGTGTCAGGAAGTCCATAACATTTTCTCGCGCAGCTGCCTTGCTTTGCTTCATATTTTCGTATTCGAGTGTCAGGAAGTCCAACACGTTATCTTTCTCACCTAGACAATCCTTAAGCTCAGAATTCTCTCGCTTACCGATAACCTAGCTTCTTTAGCGGCATCTGCTTCATTTAGTGGCTGTTTCAGTATATCCCTCAGCTTATGCGTCTCATCTTTCGAAATTCAAAACTGAAGAACCCAACCGCGGAGGATGCGAATTGTGATGCCAAATTCAAGGACAGCGTTGAACGGGGATTAGGGTATCGGAATGAAAGGAGGTCGGATTATCGGGATGAAGGGGACGAGGTGAAAGGGGTCGGCATGAAATGACTCAGGTAACTGGGATGATGGAGATCGAGATGAGAGGCGGTGTTGAAGGGGATAGGTACTGTAGCCAACAGTGTTAGACGGAGTAGTGTCTAGGTGGTTAAATGATAACTGTGTTCATTTTTAGGCGGTTAAATGAAAAGAATATTTATACTGATAGTGAAGTGAAAAGAGACACTTTATACATGTGGTTAAATGCAATATCCCCAAAAATTTATAGCCGTGTTTTGTTGCATCATTTTTAAACGAATTGTACGTATTTGTTTTAGAGTTGCAATAAGCCATAACCGCTGGTGGTGTCCCTAGTTTTCATTCCCTGATTTCGAAGACGTCATAAATCGAATCGACTCAGAGGCGGCCGATTGATTCAGTTGCGCTAAGCTGGGGTACGATTAGCTGCTGTGTTGGCCAACGATCCCGATTCCTTTTGGTAATTTGATATTCATTTAATTATTTTTCCTCCTTCCGAATTAGGGTTTATGTATTATCACAAAATTAGGGGTTTCTATTAGTGAATAGTTGAATACCTTCTTCCCTTTCCAAGTTCTTTTGAATGCGTAGTTCTTGTATTGATTGTTTTGTAGTCTGAATTTGGTTTCTTGCTCATCTGTTGATTAGTGTTCTTTGAGTCTTTGTTTCTTTAGTTGTTAGCTTTCGGATTGCAAATGTAGTTGACGTTGCTTACCGAGTTGGATTTGCTACTTTCAGAAAAGCCGAAATCAATATAGTGATTCGCCCCTTAATGCTTCTCTATCAGGAACACCTACTGCATATTGCACTAAGAATTTCGATTGGAAAACTAAATTTGCTTTCCTATTTTACATAATAAGTTTTTTGTGGTTGTTGTTATTGTTGCGTATATGTGTTTTCGATTCGGATGTTGAGATTGTGGATGGGGTGAGTGGCGAGTACGGATGCATTCAAGCAGGGCTGTTATGTTTAACACAGTATATGATGTCGTGTCTGAGCCTTAGGTTCACGAGAGAGCTTGTTAGGCTTTCTGTGCTATTCAGTTATTACGTCAGATCAGTTACTAAATTTTTATGTGTGTTTTCAAACTGCTAACCAGAATGTGATAAGGACTGCACATTACCTACATGAATACCTACTGCGCACTTAATGGAGTTCTTTTTTTTGGGATACATGAAATTGAGCTTAAGCTATTCAGATGAAAGTGTCATTGTGTAATTGGTTTAAAATGTCCTTGCACTTGACATGACAAACTCTGTGGTCCACTCATAATGTAGGAATTCTGTGTCTTGCCTTTTGCGATGATCATTGGTGGATTTGTGTTCGAGTGTTGAATTTTAATCGTAGGAGTATCAATTATCATGGTACATGTATTGTTGTTCAATAGGTGTTATTTGCAACATGTTCGGTAATCATCATTATATTTGTGTGTGTAGGCGCTGGTACATGGTTGGATGAAATTCAATGTCCAGAACTCGGAATATTGTGGTTGCATCAGGATTACTAACTTTTGCAGGTGCTGGCATGGCCTTTCCCTTCTACATGGCGTAAGTACCTGTTCCATACTTTCTTTCAATATTTATCAATAATTGATGAATGTTCCTGCTGCATATAAATCCATGTGTTTTTTAACCAGGACAACAAGGACGAATAATAACAAACCTATCATCGATTCATCAAAGCCGCTTCCTCCTCAAGCTACCTTTCGAGGGCCTTACATCAACACAGGATCTCGCGACTTAGGCCCTGATCACCGGACATATCCGAAGTAGTGAACTCTTGATATCCCCTGTTGTTAATTTATTTTCATGCATTGGCAATAATAGGCCGAGATAGTACTTGTGTTGAGTGTGAAAATTCTTATTCATTACCGTTAAATCCGCTATCAGTGTTGCGTTTGGTTACCAAGAAAGACTTCTAGCATATGCTGCAACGGTGTCGTTAAGCTGACAATATATAGTGGACGCCATTCTTCCACCTGTTTACGCGCGTCTTCTACCCTGCTCTGTCTACTACCAATTAAACTCAAACACGTCAGTGACGATATCCACGTGGCGTGATTCGATAAGCGGAATCATTTTGAACGTTCAACGTCCTCTCTAACTAGCACGTTGCTGACTCGGGAAGTAGAAGACAAGCTCGTGGAACCATCAGAGACTTCGAGACCCAATTTGTTCACTTCACACATCCTTGCACGCAACCCCTTCATCGCATTATTACTATGCTTCGCTGAAAACCTCGCTCAACAATATCTCCGATTGCTCAGCCGATGGCACTCGTCGCCGCTCTTTCCTCCTTTGCGTCACTCTCCTCTGGATCCGGAAAAACCGTAGCTCCTACATCCGCGTTAATCGGAAGAATTAAAAGCAGTTGTATAGTAAGGAAGAGTAGATTTAATCCGCTACGAGTTGCTACGAAGCCATCAGTGCCTGAACAGGGAACATTTGAGTCGGATCTGACTGGGGAAGAAGTGTACGGAGCGGAAATCGAGGAGGAAAATGGTAAATTTGATACGAAATTCACATGGAGGGATCATTGGTATCCTGTTTCGTTGATTGAGGATTTGGATCCTTTGAAACCTACTCCGTTTCAGCTATTGGGGAGAGATATTGTTTTGTGGAAGGATAGAGCTACCGGTGAGTGGGTTGCTCTTGATGATAAATGCCCCCATCGCCTCGCTCCCCTGTCGGTACGCATCAATATCAAGCTTTGTGTGGAGTAATTTACATGGTCTACAGGTGCTGAGTTTGTTTGAATGTGTTGTTGTAGGAAGGGAGGATAGATGAGGAGGGGAATTTGCAGTGCTCGTACCACGGCTGGTCGTTTGATCGATGTGGAACCTGCACTAGGATTCCTCAGGCTGCGTCTGAGGGTCCCGAAGCGCGTGCTGTTAAGTCACCTAGAGCTTGTGCCACTAAGCTGCCTACTATGGTATCGCAGGGTCTGCTTTTCGTGTGGCCTGATGAGAACGGCTTTGAAAGAGCTCAAGCTACTGAACCTCCCAGGTAACATTTTCAGCCAAATTCTCATGATTACGCATATAACTATATAATTTGCGGCATGTCTATTTGTTTACCACTCACGGGATCTTTTTTTAGCGTTTTCTTACGAGTTTGAAGCGTACTATAGTTAAGATAGCGTGGTTTAAAAATGCCAATTTATCAGACACATCTAGTTTGAATGTTAAAATGATTCGGCTTTATTTTATGGTACTTCATAGGCTGCCAGACGACTTCGACAGCCCTGAATTTTCTACGGTAACCATCCAAAGAGATTTGTTTTACGGCTATGACACCCTCATGGAGAATGTATCTGATCCTTCCCACATTGATTTTGCTCATCACAAGGTGAGTAGGCATACTCATTGCTTACAAAACACTTTCAAACTGATTTTTTCAAGCCTTTTGTGTATTCTACTTTCTACATAGTACATATTATACATTGTTTTCAGTTAATTCTTGCCTGCAAGTGCATTGAAATTTGTTTAGAATGGTCCATCAATATTGTGTAGGAACTAGGAAGTATCCATATATTTGAGTATCCGGTTCCCATTGAATCCATTTTGCTTGAACTCTACACTTGTTAATTGAACTTAAAACTCTAAGATCTTCAATGAAGTTTTGGATTTCCTTCACAGACTACGCTGAATGCTTAATGGTTCTGGCATCTTGTATAGCTCTATCCTTTTCACCCTCTACACTTTTACTGCTTCCATTTTGTTTTGTGACTTATGAAGATAGCATAGAGTTTGACCCTTGGCCTAACAGTCGACTTGAATAAAGTCCCCACTAAGGAAGATCCTATTCATATGACTAGGTCACAGGAAGGAGGGACAGAGCAAAGCCACTGCCATTCAAGTTGGATGATAGTGGTCCTTGGGGATTTGCTGGAGCCAGTACTGGCAACCCAAAAATTAGTGCAAAATTCATAGCCCCCTGCTACTACATCAACAAGTAAGTGATTTCTTGATTATAAGATGTGCTTGTTTTCTCCTTTAGCTTGAGATTTGCTCTCTATTACTAGTTCTAAGTAAGAAAATGCTAATTTATAACCGTAGACATGGATGGTCAATAATATTTGGGATCGTAGGACTTTTTTAATGCTGCAGTTGTGTAGAAATAAAGTCAAATATTGTTCCTATTCAATCGTTTATACAAATGTAGATTTTTTTTTCAGCTTACGAATATTGATCCTGCTTAGAACATTTTGTGTTTTGTTTTGCTGCCCAGAATAGAGATTGATACAAAGCTTCCCATAGTAGGTGATCAAAAATGGGCAATATGGATATGTTCGTTTAATGTACCAATGGCTCCAGGGAAGACTCGCTCTATTGTTTGCAGTGCTCGAAATTTCTTCCAGTTAACAATGCCAGGTCCTGCATGGTGGCAGGTACACAAACTTGTTTGGCAGTCTCGATTTTGTTATAAACTTATTATATCCATTCTTAGCCTAAATACCACGTCTCTATCCATCACCCATACCAACAGATTAAATATGGAAATACTGACTTGCCTGAAATCCCTGGAGTCCTTCAGCCACCTTTTGAGCAAGTATTGTCTATAATTTTCTAATGATCGTTGCTAACCCAGGTTGTGCCAAGATGGCATGAGCACTGGACTTCGAACAAGGTGTATGATGGAGACATGATTGTTCTTCAAGGACAGGAAAAGATTTTCCTATCTAAATCAAAAGAAGGCTCCACTGATGTCAATAAAGAGTACACAAAACTCACTTTCACTCCCACACAAGCAGATAGATTCGTCCTAGCATTTCGCAACTGGCTCAGGCGACATGGCAACAGCCAACCAGAATGGTATGGTGCCAGCATTGATTTGCCACCTCCATCAACCATCTTATCCAAACGCGAGGTAAAATAACAACCATATTATGAACAATTCTTTCCAACTCTCTAACGTGGATAAACTAACCATTTCCAATATCATACAGATGCTGGACAGGTACGAGCAGCACACACTCAAATGCTCGTCATGTAAATCAGCCTATGAATCCTTCCAAACCTTGGAGAAATTCCTTATAGGAGCAACAGTTTTCCTCTGCGCTGCTGCTGGAATCCCCCCTGACATTAAACTTAGGGTTACTCTAGCAACCTTGGCACTCATCAGCGCTGGCCTTGCATATGCTTGCAAAGAACTTCAGAAAAATTTCGTATTCGTGGACTATGTACATTCTGAAATTGATTAAACATGAGTAAAGTGAACACTATACCTATTCAATCATAAATACTGACCTGCTCAATATATATTTCTTCCAATATCGGTTAAACAAAGGCACCGAGTTGAATTTGCAAAATTTCAAGATGCACTAGAGAACATACGAAACATAGTTTGACAAGAGCGAATACTAGAGAGAAAAAAGTACATCGAAAACTGTAATAATGACAAATGAAACACGGCAAATTCATAGCAACTGCAGAGTCTATACAACCAACAATTAAGCAAACTAAAAACAACTCGATCTAAGAACTGGTAAACTTGGTCACAGCCTTAGTACCCTCAGAAACAGCATGCTTAGCCAACTCTCCAGGCAACACCAATCTCACAGCAGTTTGAATTTCACGACTAGTAATAGTCGGCTTCTTATTATACCTCGCAAGCCTCGAAGCCTCCTGAGCAAGTTTCTCAAAAATATCATTAATAAAACTATTCATAATTCCCATAGCCTTACTGGAAATCCCAATATCAGGATGCACTTGTTTCAAAACTTTGAAGATGTAGATCTTGTACGTCTCCACGCTCTTCTTGTTCCTTTTCTTCTTCTTATCGACAGCCGACGCTCCTTCTTTTGGGATTTTCTTTTCCGCTCTTGGCTTCTTCTCCGCTGGGGCTTTCTCGGCTTCAGGCTTCTTTTCTACTGGCTTCTTCAGTGCCTTTCCTCCGGCCATCTTTTTTGATGAATTGAGATTGGGAATTTTCTAGATTGATGGAGAATGGGGTGAGGAGGTTTGTTTATATAGGGAAGAATGGTGTGTTGGTATTGGTGGAGAAATGTGGGCACGGATGGAGGATTGGAACCGTTGATGTTGGTTTTTTTTCGATGGTGATGGTGTGTCCACGTGTCAAAGCACACGGATTGTGCCTTTTTGAAGTTGTAAACTATTTTAAAATGGGCTGACTGTCGAACAGGCTTCGATGGTTAAAGTTATAGAGCCCATCACCCGAATGCATGATTTCAAATTAAAAAACTGTTATTTTGCTTTTAATTTTTTTTTTTTGATTTATGGAAACTTACACAAGAATTTTTCATGCGGTTATCCATTCTGGTACTGTTCTCGTCCAAACACACTAAACTACAGAATTCTTATGAGATCCGGTTAATAAATGATTCAGGCTATCCTTTAAAATATAATGATTCATTTTATTTGCACTTTATTCTTGTTATCTTCGTGTTTTTTTTTCCCGCTGCTTCATGGTTGGATCAAAATTTGGACTCCTTATGTTTTATAGTGCTGTTTTGGCTTATAGCAAGTCCCGTTATTGTTTGCCCTTTATGATGAGGGGAAGAAGTGTTAGGGAGTGATTTGTGACACGAGTTCTTTAATCATTCATGAATATAGATAGAGCTGCACATCCGGTGACCCGGACCCGGACCGGGACCGGGACCGGATTATCCGGATTCGGGTGGACCGGAACCCGGATTTATAAGGAGTAGACGACCCGAGGACCGGACCCGGATATTCCGGTCCGGGTTTGGACCGAAAACCCAGGTTTTTTCTTTAATTTTTATTGTTTTTCCGGGTTTGGACCGGACCGGGACCGGAAAAAATAAAAATGTGACCCGGGGCCAGACCGGGACCGGGAAAAAATTCCGATCCGGGTTTCTGGTCCGGTTCAATCTTGTGCAACCCTAAATATAGATGCTGTGTCTTGATCTAGAGGAATAGTGAATTCTCGAAATTTTCTAAACTAATCATCTCATTATCATTTAAAATGGAATATCGAATATATAAAAGAATAGGAGCATGGTCAATAATCCTTTGTCAAAAATACCCGTCGCCTCTCTCATTAATTACAAAATATATCATTTCAGCCCATTAAAAATTAAAATTTTAATTTAAATAGACCACGCGGATCAGTTTAAATTTTCACAGACCACACGGGCCCGTTTAAATTTTTACAAACCACACGAGCCCATCTCGGCCCATTAAAAATAAAAATTTTAAATTACACACACCACACGGGCTCAAAATTTGATCGATCGAGTCACACTCATATTTGACGGGTTCGATTACGCATTCGGGACGACGCATCCCCGTCGGAACGACGGGTAGTACGCTAGTCTACTATAATAATAGAATACGAATCATTAATTGCATGATCAATAATGTATTGCCAAAAATGCCCCTCTCCTCCCTCATTAATTGCTTACCATGTCATCCTCTCTCTTCCTCATATCATTGCGACCCATTAAAAATTAAAATTAAAATAAATCACACGGGTCCGTTTAAATTTCACAGCCCACATGGGGCTGTTTAAATTTTCACAGAACACACGAGTCCATCCCGACCCATTAAAAAGAAAAAATAAAAAATAAAAGTTTTAAATTACACAGACCACACAGTCTTATTCGATTACGCATTCGGGACAACACATTTCCGTCGTAACGATGGAGGGTACGCTAGTAAGTCATGAATAGAGAAGTTGTTCGAAAATTTTCTGAGTTCAATTTCTTTATTTTTTTTATATGTGAGTATTTGTGTAGTATAAAAATATCTTAGGCCCTGCTTATAAACAAGGTTTTGAAAAAAAATTGATTTTTTTTTGAAATAGTTTTGAATTTACTTTCGAATCACTTTTTAACTTAAAACTAATCCTTCGCATCATTGTTATACCTGGATGACCTAATCGGTCATGCCATATGGTTAACATTGAAGGTTTGTCAACTACCATGTTTGATTCAATCGCATATATATGCGTGTAATGCAATCCAGTAGGAAGCATTGATAGTTTTTCAAGT
>JAWWMW010001079.1:251568-269111 GCA_035048345.1 Echeveria elegans
TAATTCTCATGTAAATCAGATCAAAATGTCTTAAATATCCTCAAACATTGAATAATTATTTTTATTATAATTAAATAAATATTAAATAAATATTAATCTCTTTAGATATATTTTACCTGATCTCTCTCCCTATTCCGAAAAATATGGAACGTATTTCTTTTTGGAGTTACAGCAAGCCATAGCCACTGGTGGTTGTGACCCTAGCTTTCATTTCCTGATTCGAACTTCGAAGACGTCATATAAATCGAATCGACTCAGAAGCGGCCGACTGATTCCAGCTGCGCTGCGCCCTGCTTGATAAACAACTACGGTTCCTTTCGGTAATTTGATACTTATATTTTTCTTAATTATTTTTTTTATAGTTCCGAATTAGGGTTTATGTCGTATCAAATTTAGGGCTTTTCGTTTAGTGAATACCTTCTGCTTTTGCTAAGTGCTTTTGAATGCACAGTTCTTGTATTAATTGTTTTGAAGTCTGAATTTGACTCTTTGCTCAATAGTTGATTAGTGTCCGAGGTGGTTTGTTTCGTTTAGTTCGCTTTTGGATAGAAAATGTAGTCGAAGTTGCTTAGTGAGTCGGATTTGATACTGTAGAAAAGCCAAAAACACTACAGTTATTCGTCCCTTAATGCTCCTCTGTATGGATCAGTAACAACTACTTCATATTGCTCTAAGAATTTTATCGTAAAATATGATTTTATCTTTCCTATTTGCACTTTTAGGTAGGTTTTCTTTTGCTGATTTTGTATATACGAATGTGTTTTCGATTTGGATGTTGAGATGTGGATGGGGTCAGCGGCGAATACAAATGCATTCTCATAGGATTGTAATGTTTACCAAGCTATATGTGGTCGTGGTCGTGCCTGAGAGAGCTCGATAGGCTTATTGCAGTGCTGTGCGGTTTTGGTTGCTATACTTGATGTGTTTCTCATTCTGGTAGCCAGAGTGTGTTGAAGACTATGTATTATCTCAGGCTGCGTACTTAAGGGGATTATTTTCTGTGGATATTTAAATATTGCTTAAGGTAATTTAGCTGCAATTGCCATTAAGTAACTGGTTTAAACTGTCCTCGCACTTGAATTAAACTAATGCGAATCTCTGCTTTCTGCTCGGAATGTAGAAATCCTTTGTGTTGCATTTTGCTATGATCACTCTTGAATCTATTTTCAAATATTGAACCTTAAACTTATCACGGGTCGTGTATTGTTGATCTATAAGTGTCATCTACAACATCTTAAAATAAACTGTGTTATATCTGTGTAGGGTCGGGTTCAATGTCCAGAACTCGCAATATCGTGGTTGCAACAGGATTACTAGCTTTTGCAGGGGCTGGCATGGCCTTCCCCTTCTACATGGCGTAAGTCCCTGTTCAATACTTTTATTGAACCACCCATCTACACTCGATAAATGTTCGTGCTTCTTACATAGCCCTTGTTCTTCATCCAGGACATCAAGGACAAATAACAAACCTATAATCGATTCTTCAAAGCCGCTTCCTCCTCAAGCTACCTTTCGAGGACCTTACATCAACACAGGATCTCGCGACGTAGGCCCTGATCACCAGACATATCCGAAAAAGTGAAGCTGTGAACCATTGACACCTCCTTTATTTGTTTTCCAACACTTGAATAAAGGAAAGCACTAATGTCATGTACCTATTTGTTACTGCAATCTTAAAATGACGTCGTTTCATTGCCAATGAAAATGCGGACGCAATCCTCCCACTTTCCAGAAGGGGTTGTAGTTTAACGGTTACAAACTTGGTCAGTGTATCAAGAGGGGTCGGGTTCAAGTCGTCCTGGATACATATCCGTCCCGAGTCGGGGAATGTCCTCGGACGATGTTGGAATATTAAAAAAAAAACTCCCACTTGTTTGCGCGCGTCTTTGCAGTTGGTGCTTCCCCAATAACAATCTTCTACGTCAGCCATGATGCCCGCGTGGCAACATATGATTAGTGGACTCATTCGAACGTTCAAGCCTTGTAGGACTGAATTAGGAAGAAGAACAAAGCTCGTGGAACCATCTGATACTTCGAGAACCATTTGTTCACATTCAACTATTACTATGCTTCGCTGGATCAACAGCTCCGATTTCTTAGCCGATGTCACTTCTCATCGCTCCTTTTTCCGTTCCGACAGTCTCATCTCCGTACTGCAAAACTCTAGCTACTAATTACGCGTTAATTGGAAGAAGTAGAAGCAGTTGTATAGGAAGGAAGAGTAGATTTAATCCACTAAGAGTTGCTACGCAGCCATCTGTGCCTGAACAAGGCACGTTTGAGTGAGTCCGATCTGAGCGGTGATGAAGTGTACGGCATCGAAATCGAGGAAGAAAACGGGAAAATTGATACGAAATTTACGTGGAGGGATCATTGGTAATCCTGTTTCGTTGATTGAGGATTTGGATCCTTTGAAGCTAACTCCGTTTCAGCTATAAGGGCGTGACATCGTTTTGTGGAAGGATAGAGCTACTGCTGAGTGGGTTGCTCTTGATGATAAGTGACCACATCGACTGGCTCCCCTCTCCGTACGTATCAACCCTTGTGTTGTGGAGTAATTTCTGTGGCCAACAGGCACTGAGTATTTTATTTTTTTTTGAATGTGTTGTTGTAGGAAGGGAGGATAGATGAGGAGGGGAATTTGCAGTGCTCCTACCACGGTTGGTCGTTTGATCGCTGTGGAAGCTGCACTAGGATTCCTCAGGCTGCGTCCGAGAGTCCTGAAGCGCGGACTGTTAAGTATCCAAGAGCTTGTGCTACTAAGCTGCCTACTTTGGTTTCTCAGGGTCTGCTTATTGTGTGGCCTGATGAAAACGGGTTTGAAAGAGCTCAAGCTACTGAGCCTCCAAGGTAAAACTTGCAGCCAGATTCTCTTGATTATGCATATAACTTGTCCTTTCTGCAGATCTATTAGTTTACAACTCAAGGGATCATTTTCTAGAGTTTTTAATGAGTTTGAAGCGCACTGTAGTTAAGATAGTGTGGTTTAAATTTTAAAAATGCCAGTTAATTAGAAATGTCTCATTTGAATTTTGAAATGAGTCAGTTTATTTTATGGTACTTCATAGGCTGCCAGATGATTTTCACAGCCCTGAATTTTCTACTGTAACCATCCAGAGAGATTTGTTTTACGGCTATGAGACACCCTCATGGAGAATGTATCTGATCCTTCCCACATTGATTTTGCTCATCACAAGGTGAGTAGGCATACTCATGCCAGCTTCAGCTAACATTTTCAAGCTTTATGTATTCCACATAGTAAACATTGTTTTCAGATAATCATTGTCTTTTCAAGAGATCATTGGAAGATGTTCAGAATGGTCCATGAACATTTTGTAGGAACTAGGACATCTCCGTATGGATATTAACTCCCTTGAATCCATTTTGCTTAAACGCCCCACACTTCTTCATTCAAACAAACTCGAAGATATTGCATGAAGCCTAGGATTCATACTGACTAAGCTTAATGCTCACAATTTTTTTTCATTTTAAACATCTCCATCACTTCCGCCCTCTACACTTGGAACTATGCCGACTCTTTAACTTTCATCTTGTATATCATTCCATTTGGCAGTATCATTGTACTGCCTACTGCATCCATTTTGTTTGTGACCTACTACTGTGTACATTTTGTTTTGTGACTTATGAGGACCCATGACCCAATATTAAAATTTAATAAAGTCCCACTGAAGAGGATCATATTCATATGAACAGGTCACGGGAAGGAGAGACAGAGCAAAGCCTCTGCCGTTCAAGTTGGAAGATATTGGTCCTTGGGGTTTTGCTGGAGCCAATTCCGGCAACCCAAAAATCAGTGCAAAATTCCTAGCCCCCTGCTACTACATCAACAAGTAAGCTATTTTTTGAAGATAAGATGGCCGACTTTTTCACCATAGCTAGAGAGTTGCTCACTGTTACTTGTTCTGTGTAATGCTAATTATATGGGTATGTAAGATGAAAAAAAAAGTAAAAAATTATATGGGTACCACTGGAGGGTTGACAAAATTTGGGATGCAAGTAGTGATTCAAGGCGGCAGTTGTGTAGGAATAGAGTCAAATAATGTTCTTATTCAATTCTTTATCCAGCAAATTTCTTTTCAACTCAGAATATTGTTCCAGATTGTGAAAGGATATATATTAATTCTAAAATTTTGAGTTTTGTTTTGCTGCCCAGGATGGAAATTGATACCAAGCTTCCCTTAGTAGGTGATCAAAAATGGGCTATTTGGATATGTTCGTTTAGTGTACCAATGGCTTCCGGAAAGACTTGCTCCATAGTTTGTAGTGCTCGAAATTTCTTCCAGTTAGCAATGCCAGGTTCTGCATGGTGGCAGGTGAGCAAACTTGTTTCGTTATCTTGATTTGTTATTCTGAGCCTAAATATTAACACTATCAATCAAGCATTTTTTCTGGACAGATACTTTGTTAACTATAGTCTATAGAAATACTTGCTTGAAAGTGACTGTGAAGTCCTTCAGCAACCTTTATAGAGAGTACATCATTTTCTGTAGTTTTCTCATGCTGTTTGATGATCCAGGTTGTGCCAAGATAGCATGAGCACTGGACGAACAAGGTGTATGATGGAGACATGATTGTCCTTCAAGGACAGGAGAAAAATTTCCTCTCCAAATCAAAGGAAGGCTCAATTGATGTCAATAAGGAGTACACAAAAACTCACATTTACGCCCACAAAAGCAGATAGATTCGTCCTAGCATTTTATCCAAACGCAAGGTAAAGGAACAACCACATTATGAACAATTCTTTCCAACTCTCTAAATCTTGTAGAGAAGTTAACCATTTCCATTATCATATAGAGGCTGGACAGGTTCGAGCAGCACACACTCAAATGCTCATCATGCAAATCAGCCTACGAATCCTTCCAAACATTGGAGAAATTCCTTCTAGGAGCAACAGTTTTCTTCTGCACAGCTACTGGAATCCCTCCTGACATTAGACTTAGGGTTTCTCTAGAACAGTTGGCACTCGTTAGTACTGGCCAGCTTCAGAAAAATTTCATATTTGTAGACTATATCCATTCCAAAATTGATTAAACTTGAGTTACATGATGTTATTCAAAATGATAAATGAATAGAGAAACAGATACCAAGTCTCCCTCTAGTAGGGTGTAGCATGCAGTTCTAAAAAACTCTATCATTCAAAGACTACACCATCTTCTGCAACTCATTAAGCCAGAGCACACTGATGCCATTCCATTTCCAAACACATACAGATGCAAATTACAGTACCTAGAGAGAACATCAGAAAACATACTGACATTACCAAATCCTTAAACATAAGCCAAATCAGAGTCTATACAATCACCAAAAGCCACTGATAGACATTAACTAGAACGACAATTAACCAAACATCCGAACAACCAATCTAAGAACTTGTAAACTTAGTCACAGCCTTAGTACCCTCAGAAACAGCATGCTTAGCCAACTCTCCAGGCAACACCAATCTCACAGCAGTCTGAATCTCACGACTAGTAATAGTCGGCTTCTTATTATACCTCGCAAGCCTTGAAGCCTCCTGAGCAAGTTTCTCAAAAATATCATTAATAAAGCTGTTCATAATTCCCATAGCTTTGCTTGAAATTCCAATGTCGGGATGGACTTGTTTCAGCACTTTGAAGATGTAGATCTTGTAAGTCTCGACACTCTTCTTGTTTCTCTTCTTCTTCTTGTCCACAGATGAAGCTCCTTCTTTTGGTACCTTCTTCTCCGCTCGTGGCTTCTTCTCTGCTGGGGCTTTCTCCGCTTCCGGCTTCTTCTCCGCTGGCTTCTTCAATGCCTTTCCGCCGGCCATTTTTTTGTTGGATTGAGATGGAGGATTTTCTAGGGTTTGGTAATGGGAGAGATTAGGGTGGATTGCGATTTGTGGAAATTGGAGTGCGGAGGTTTGTTTATATAGTGGAGATTGATGTGTTTTTATTGGTGGAGGTGTGTGGGCACGGATGGGTGATTGGATCCGTTGATTGAAATGTGTGTTACTTTTTAATCGATGGTGATTGTTGTATCCACGTGTCAAAGCACTCGGATTTTGCCATTCTGAAGATGTGCACATTTTTAAAGAGGCCCGCCTCTCCATTGGGCTTCGATGGGCTTATGTTAAATGAACATGTTGTGAAATCCAACTTCCTGCAGCCCATTCGATTTCGACAATGTATATAAGTAACTTTTGTGTGTTAGATTGCTCAGGAGAAAGTGAAAATTTAACAAAATCTTTTATAAACTTTCTAGCACATGAAATTTATTCCAATTATGGTTTCCAATGTTTTTTTTTTCCATTACTTTTTCAAGATCCAAACAGTGGTACTGAAGCAGCACAAGGCCGGAGTAGAGTAAAGACCACTCGTATCTCGTGAAAGGGCATGAACTTTACTGATTTTGACAGAATCAGTGATGAGTTCGACAGACTCAATCACAACTTTATTGAAACATATTTGAGGGTATATATAGTAGGACTCTAGCCTATAATTAGACTACCAATAAATGTTATAATAATGACTAATAATAAATACCTAAATTATATGATATTTTTCTTTATTTTTTTGATTTTTATGGACTCGAATCATTTATTAGCTTGTCTGCCCCGAAATCTTTTTCGGAAACACTGCCCTCGAACCCCCTTATATATTCGACCCCACGCCACATAATTTCCAGCACCGCCCCTGCTCATTGTTATGTGTCGAGTTCTATGAGGTCTTACTATGCTATGCCGGTTAAAGGAGGTTGCGTGAGCACCTTTCCATATTGTTCGTTGAAGAGTTGAGACGTGATATGTCAAGGGGTTGGTTGTGCGCATGAGGTGATTGAAGATAGATCGAAGATTAAACAGGATTGAAGAAATCATGCTATAAGTAAGGATGAACCCTTACATTTGAGATCCAAGACAATAACTCAATTACTTGACCACCACCTCTTTCGCCATTTCAATCTTCAATAACACTCTAAATAATGTTATATTTGTATATAAATAATATATATATAATAGAATTAGGTGTCATGAATCAACCATTTAGCGATGATATTTTCGTCTCTAATGTCATTTTCGTTGCTAAAAATCCTACTTCAACCCAATTATATTACCTACCTAGCCCACTACCCAAAACACATTTCAGCCCAATTTTTAATAAAAGCCCAATTATATTACCTACCCAGCCCACTACACAAAACACATTTCAGCCCAATTTTTAATAGAAGCATTTCTTATTTTTTCATGCCACGTGTGCCACATGTCACACGTATTTGACCCGTGTAACTATATTTTTTGACCCTATTTTACCGTACTAACAATGTATTAACTGTATTTGAGTATAAATTGTACATTTGGGACGACGGATGATAAAACCATTAGCGAATAATTTTCAAAATTAAAAATTAAATTAAAAAGTATTAAAATTACAAATTTAAGCGAAAAACATTTAACATTTTTAAATGAATTAAAGACATGAGAAAAATTCCCATCGGGGACGACGGTAGGGAAAAGAATGTAAAACCAAGCATAAAATGATTAAATTACCCTTCATTAAATAAATAAAATGGCTAAACTATCCATTACACGTTAAACTTACAAGCCCATACTTGAAGCCCCAAACTTCAAATACCATAAAATAATATGAAAAGAATAAAAAAAAAAGTAATCAAATGGAGATACGGAAAAAATATAAGCAAAAATTGTATAAAATAAAATGTAAAAATTTTAAAAGATAAACATTAAAATAAAAAATTATGCGGAAAACATTTAACACTTAGAGAGAATCAGATGGAAATACAGAAAAAATTTCCGTCGGGACGACGGGAGCGTAGCTAGTAGTTAATATACTTTTGAAGTAACATGACGTCTTTCTAAACAAAGTTTGCACTCTTTCTATTAGAATCGAGAATCAAATGAGGCCATTACGATCACTTATTCACCAGTGCCTTTCCAAACGAATACAATTGACTCATTACATTACTCACGCCCACAGTTCACACTGCTATATACTTCGTCATCTTTTGCGACTACCTATTCCAGCAACAGCTAACAACACCACAACATAGCCTTCACGTAGAATGAGAGGAAAACGTCCAACTGAAGAAGAAGATAGCAAAGCATCAAAGCCAACAACCTATCAAACAATTCTTTAAGTAACTGGTGAGGTAATGAACCTCGGACTTCGACCCAAAACCATTAGGACACCGTGGCTCATGACCTTATTTTCTAAGATTACGAAAAATGATGTTCTAAACTGTTAAAGGACGTAAAACATATTTTATATGAACTTAAGAATTTCTTTTATCATACGTAGAGTATGAAGGTCAAATGTGACAATAGGCATCAATTTTTTCAGAATTAATTGACAAAGTGTATTTAGTAGTTAAAAACACAAAGTCTAATTTCAATGCTAGCTGGGGCTCATTTGAGCATATGCACCCGTTGAGGTGCTAAGGAATTGTACCGGAGCAGCTGCTCCATTTTCAACAATTTCTTTCATTCCTCTCTCCTAGCAGCTGCTGTCCAATCCATTTCTCTCACATTTCTCTCTCCTCGCATCTGCTACTGCAACAGTTTATCCATTTTCAGTCTAAAATTGCAACCGGTGTATATGCTCTTACAATCTGATAGTTAAAATATAAATATGCAATTGCTTATGAACATGAGAGTTTTGTCAGTATCACATCAACTATAGTTTTCATTTGATCGTAAATCTAGTCATATAATAATATTTGTGTTAATGTTCAAAACAAGGAAATCATAATGTCAGAAAATCACATGTTATATTACTTCCGAATGGATAAAGAAACTTCGATTGCAAGATAAATATACAACACACTTATGAAGAAATTATTCTTATCAGCTTACCGATTGATGAAATACAATCCAGTGATAACAAATGATAAATAAACAGTCATACAATTGCAATGCCAGTAGCAGCACACACAATTTAGCATCAACTTTGCCTTGCGTTGGAAGTCATTGTTCTATGATCCAGGACGAAATGTGGCACTATTCGTGATCCTCTGCCTAGCACGATCGATATAGGCACTTGCCCTCTTATTAACAGTGTCCAGTCGTGCCATCCCTCGAGCACCAACATTCGAGCTAGTCCTGCCGATCTTCATCTTAGCATGATGTATGTATTCTGAGAACTTGTCATTCACTTTACTTTCAGTTTCCGTGTTGTTAGCCTTACCAACTGTTTGATCGGCATTCCCATGGCTATTGTGCTTTGGCTCGGATTTGGCCTTTCCTTCAACCATAATGTGACCATTGCCTAGTTTTCCCTTTGCGAAAGCTGAGCGATCGAACTCAATAGGAACAACGCCAGCTTTGAATCCATGCTTGGGTTCGAACATGTTCTTGGAGGGTGGCAGCATAAAGGCTGCTGAAGCTGGCATACCGTGCTCCTGATGGACGTAAGAAACTCGATTGAAAGATTTCTTACCGGGGCTTACTGCTAATGACCTCCTGATCTTTTCACATATCCCCTTGCCATTAGATCGCGCCTCATGAGTCTTATCCATCACCGGACAGCACAAACTGTAAAACAAAGATATAAAGTGTTTGAGAGAAATGTTGATAATTTTGATAACAGAGAAATGCAGCATACTTATAGGAGTGCAGAGTATGAAGATAAAAAATATTCGCGGAGTTGCGTGGCTGCCCCACTGCGTCTCTTCTGGTCCCCAGGGAAACATATACCATTAAAAAACCTCCTTGCCACTTACCAAAGGATAATCTTGACGAGCTCTCAGGTTGCTTGCAAGAAGGGTTTTCTTTGCGGTATCAGAATCATATTCTCATCAACCTTTTCCAGTCCTAACTCCTAATTTTCCTCACAACTTTAGAGCTGTTCTACATGACATGACAGA
The DNA here is from genome assembly GCA_035048345.1 of Echeveria elegans. Taxonomy (NCBI): domain Eukaryota; kingdom Viridiplantae; phylum Streptophyta; class Magnoliopsida; order Saxifragales; family Crassulaceae; genus Echeveria; species Echeveria elegans. The sequence goes on from JAWWMW010001079.1 coordinate 261,427, forward strand.
AACTCTTTAGCCCAAAATTTCAAAAGCTTTTAGATTAGCTTGGATGTTTGAGAATCTGACTGGTTTCTCAAGAATGAAATTAGGTATAAACGATTCTTGAGGGTTTGTTAAATATCATTAAAGATAATATAAATGGCACAATACCTAACAAAAAGCATATTAACCAAGATATAATTTTTTAGGTTAAAGTTTAAGAGTAGACCGGCAAATGACCTATAGTTAAATGAGAACCTTTGCCGAATATGCTATTTTTAGAGGTGACTTTCGGATTCATTTCATCACATGTTAGTGTTGTTTTGTTGAGTTGTTCCTTCACTACTCATCCTTTTATTCTATTTTTTTCATCATTTGCAGTTAGTTTCAGCTGAACTATGCTACGACATCTATTACGTCAAATGCGAGTAGTAAATAGTAACTGAGCATGCTGCACTTACAAATAAAGTTGATGACAACAATGATCATTCAGCAACAGTTACTTATCAGCAGTTTCAGGAACAACCTAAGTGATGAAAATTCCGCCTGCCAAAATTCAGATTCAACCAAATAGGTTAGGAGTGGAACAGAAAACAGAGCCCAGAGAAACAAAAGTACGACTCTCTATATGTAGAGAAAATTAATTCACCAACGTCAATCGTTTGCTAGTCGCATCCTAACAAAAGATAAATAAAATAAATCCCTTACAAGCATATTTTCCAATGTACAAAATGAATGTCAAAAACATCCAACTCAGTCGACATCCAACAATACTGAGGCTTTTCAGGATTTTTTCCACATCATTACTCAACTGCAGAAGAAGAAGAAGAAAGGATTGAAGTTTTCATAACAGCATCACATGGTGAATCCAAGCCTTACATAAAGGAAGCATCAAAACTTTTCCTAAGACTCTTCAGGGTATATACACGAAGCATCTATAGTTTCTTCACTGAAAAGTGTTAACAAGAACCAGCCATGGCAAAATATGTTGAAGAGTACAACAAAAGATAAAATTTCTTCGTAAAACTCCATAACGGTACCAAATCAATGCTAATTCGCTACCCTCCTCATGGTAATTCACGGTATTATGTGAAAGTATCTAGAGAGTGCATTTTAGTAGGACACAAGACAGTGGATCCTTGTCATACGGCATACGGATACAATGTGGAACCTGCATTTCCTCTTCATCGCTCAAAACCGTACTTATAGCAGCTTATTCTTTCACCACAGTAATGAGGAATCAGTTAGATAAAAAAGTAACATGCATAAGATATACCAAGGAACAAGTAAATGCTCAACCATGTAACAGCCTAGATGCACACGTTCAGGTTTGATAAGAAATACTGCAAACACTTTGAAAATCATACTAACATTACTTTTACATAGATTGATTGTTCGAATCAGATAAGTATATAATATAAATTTACTTCTAACTAGCAAATAATTTATAGAACTTTTTGTTGAGTACCTCTTTGTTTACACATCAAGCACTTTTCCCCGTTCTTGCAGATCCAGTCTGACGGTGCAGGTTGCAATCTTCAAATACAAAGCGGTTGATACCTGGTTAGGTTACCAGAACCACCAACACCTGCCAGCTCCGGATGTGCACACCCAGCAGTGTCATCCAAGAACCGGAAATCTATAAATAACTCACACTTTAAATGCCTTGTTTGTGCCTAACAGAATCACTTGCCGAATTTGATTCACTAAGAGCCCCACTAGTTGATTTATAAGAAACCAAAAGAGATAACTGGTTCTATGGTTTTAATAAAGCCTAATTTTGTAACTTATGACAGATCTTTAGTTGATACCGGCCCATTTTCTGAACTCCTGCACCAAGTGTAGCCTCTTACGTTGAGCTTCGGTTCTGGCCTTAGGAGTCTTCAGGTTTTTGTAAAGATCCTTGTGAAGCTTTAGAAACTCATGTTTGTGTAACTGTCTGTCTATGAACATATTCTGTTTTTTCATGCAAAGGATGATGTCCATCACCAGTTCAAAGTATCCTCCTTGAATAAAACTTGATAACAAAAACTCAAACAGATCCCGGTTTGGAAGTAGAATGGCACCTTTTAAACTCCTTTTAATGTCACCCCAAACAATTGTCATTTCTCGATACATTCCTAGAGAAGCATACCCCTGTAATAGACTAGTGAATGTTTGAACAGTCGGTTGAATATGCATATTTTGCATTCTCCTATATGATTGTACAGCATCTTCCATCATTTTTGCTTTGCAGAAAAAAGAGATTGACGAATTGAACTTGTAAAGTGCTGAGAGGCTTGGCGATTCCTGTTGGGTTTCCCGGACCAACAACTTACCCAAGCATGATCGTTGATGACTGTACTGGCTGTTATCACCAGTCAAACATGTTGAGACTAGTTGCTCATTAGTTGAATCGCAATTGAAACCAGCTTTCCTCATTTGATGTATTAGACCCATTGCTTCTCTAAGCATCTTCTTTTTACAATAAGCTGACATGAGCGACTTGTATGCTTCAACGGGCAAGGGGGTTCCATCCATTTCCATATCGTCGATGATATCGTGGGCAGTGTCTAGCCATCCTGAACAGAGACATGCATTTAAGATATCTGAGCAGAAACTTGATTCCTTCGACGAACCCAATTCCTTATGGATTCTAGTGACCATCTTTGACAGTTCATTAATTCTCCCCACTTGTTTGTAGCCGTGGATAAGCTTAGCTACTGCTCTGTCACTGAGGAATAGTTTTCCAGTCCTGTAGCTAATGAATTGATTTTCAGTGGGCAATTTTAAGACTGTATCCTTGACTAATGTATCAGGGAGGACTTGAATCTTTAACCCTGATTTCAAGTTTTGGGATACTATTGGAACTAGGCAGGGCTTTTGAGGTCCCTTCTTCGCTTTTATAACAGGAAAATCCTCCTGCATTTTATACAGCTCAATGGCAAGATCAGAAGCGGCATCAAGATCACCATACTTGAGATGCAAACTAAATAGACTATCATAAAAATATTGATAATGGTGACGTAGAGCCACGGGAACTGGATGAATCCGATCTTTAAACTTCAGCAATTCATCCCTTTGACCACTCATCTCATGGATTTTGGCAATAATGATCAATGAGTGTGCATCTGCTATAACTCCTCTTCGTGCCATTACCTCTATAATTTTTTGTCCTTTCAGGCAATATTCAAACCTGACACATGCATCAAGAACAAGATTAAAAATGGATGTATCTGGTTTCCAATCTGTCTTAGATCCTGGACTGTCAGTGCTCACCTGTCCACAGCAGTTGCAAATTTCAACCAATAAATTGGATGCTAGAACTGAACCTTCCCCAGTTCTCACCAAATTTAAAACAACCGAACTCAATACAATTGACAATGACCTTTTGTCATGCAACTGTCTTAGTATCGTGGTGGCATGAGTAGGAAATTGTGCTCTTGCCAATGATATAGATAGCTTGGCTAAAACATCTTGCTTGAGTAAGTAGGACTTATTTTTCAAAATACCAGATACCAAGTCATATGCCATGCGAAGCCAGCGTGACTCCACGGTATACGCCATTTCAGTAATCAGGATACACATAACTGACTGGTCAGGATAACCGTACAATTTCCTAAAATTACTAAAAACTTCCCAAGCATCGCCAACTTGACGATCTCTTAATAAATCTTTGAGTCTTTGTAACAGAATCTCACGAGATGAACCTTCCACACCTAAATTTTGTTGCTGAGGGTAAATACAAAACCGTCTATTGAATGCAATAGTTTTACCTTCAGAACACACTGGCATATTACGAGTGTAAAATAGCTTGAGTACCCCCTTCGAAACAAATGCTGAAGGAACAAATTCCCCACGAACATCTGATAAAACACTCCTAAAAAACCGAATATGCGGCGACATTCTCCTTAAAATCGACACTGACATCACACATGAAGCTAACATATAGACTTCAAATCAATACTTTACACTCATGATCATATACTTCGTATACTTCGTACATTGTATGGAAAAGCGCATCGACTTCTGACCGCAAAGAAAGCAAATGCAGCACAGTATCATAAAAACGAAACCTCATTCTGCTAAGAAAAAATGAACTCGTTCAAGCATTTTAACAAACAGAAGGCGGACGCAAATTGAATTTGACAAATTCATAAACAAAATGTACAGAAGAATTACCAGAAGAGTCGCACCGATTCGAATTGTCAGGCGTGTAACTGGCGGGAAGAAGAGTACGAGGACGTTTAAAACGGAATTCATATCGGTGAGAGCAATCGGCAACGGCAAGGACTGTCGGAAGAAGTGTTGTGAAAACTCTGGTAGTCGTGTTGTTATTGGGCTGACGGTTGCACAAGAAAGAAGCCCAAATCATTCCGAAGCTTGAAATAAATTGGGCTCATTTGACGTTAACGTGTTTGTGTATATGTAACCAAAAATGTCGTTATTTTTTGTAAAGCAAATTATATTTATCCACAAATATAATATATCTTTTTTCACTTAATCATATATATAAATTTTGGATAAAATGCAGAAAAAGTGTATTATAATATGTCATTTTGCATATAAAGGATATTATAACTGATAATTAGAGATGACAAGTATATTAAAAGCACTTTGTTAACGAAAAACAAATAATCGTCATTTTCTTACTTATTTTTCGGAGGGTTCCACCAGTCCGTTTTCTATGTTCCACATATCGATGCGTTTGTTTTGAAGTGTAGATTCAAAATCCATTGGCCGATTTTGATTTCGGGAACATTGATATTTATTTTGGATTATTTGTTTTTCATTAACAAAGTGCCTTTAAGGGTTACACGGACACAATTCGTTGTACAAGATGCCAAATCATCTAATAATATCAAATAAAGCACGGGTCACATTTGACCACCAATACCCAAAAAGTGAAAATCATGTAATTCTTCATAAAACAACGGCCAGATCTGCTGCTACAACCATCCCCATCTTCCAAAATAGATGGCCCGCCTTTCAAGCCGTCCAGGACAATAAAAACGAGAAAGCATTAACGACCGCCTGCTTTTTAAGACACCATAAAGACGTAACCATCCCAAGACTGCATTCACTCCTGCTTTGACCCTCCAGCTGCACGTCAAAATCCATGGCGACTTCACAACTTCCCAGGCTCACCAACGCTGCCACAATCCACGCCCGTTGGAGCAGGCAACGCAAACAGCCGCATGACCCCTTCATGTTCCACAACGCGGCCTCCAACCTCATCAATCACGGCGACCCAAACTTGCGGCCCAACACCCCACCACGCCAACTGCCAACACAAAACACATCCAACCCAAACCATTGTCGTCGTACTCTGCCTCGAATGAAAGGAGCTAAGCCCAGACGATCGGTGAGGTGAGGTGAAACCACCAACAGACGCATGACCCGTTACCTGCACGACCACCAGCAACCCCAGCCACGCCAACAGACGCACTCTCGCCGTCGTCCTCTGTCTCCAAATCCGCTAAGGGGCCGAGGGCATTACGGCGCACGTAAAGACACCAACGAAACAAAAGCATGCCGGTGGGTTGGGGATGAAACAGAGATAAAGCTTTAAGCACTCTGTTTGAGACAAAGCGACTACTCCCAAACAAGCGTAAAGAGGGCAGTCGCAGAGGCTCTTCACTCATTGTGACTGTGTCGGGCCACATTCAAGCGAACAAACAGAGGAACAGCAGCATCTTCAATCTTCGGTGGAACGTTCTACGGTCGGAAACACTAACTTGCGAGCAAAATAAACACCAAATAACAAAAAATAACAAACTCTCATAAGTATAAACTTAGAAAAAAATAAACACCTCACTATAAGAAGGATCTTAGAGAGAAATAACAAACTCTAAATATAAACTTAAAGAAAATAAACAACTCACCATAGGACGGATCTTACGGAAAAATACATGTGAAAAGAAATAACAAAAGAAAACTTCTAGGGGAGAGGAAGCAATAAACACCCTCCTTGGAAAAGAGATTCTTCCTCCACTCCGGAGAGACGGTGGTGGATTTACCCTCAAGTATAAACTTAGAAAAAATAAACACATATTGCGTTGATTAGTGTATGCGGAATTCACCCTTGGGTTTAGTATTATAGATTGGCCTTCCTACTTCTGTCTAATTTCCCTTTTATCAACAAATCTAATTCCTTCATTTTAATATAATCAAGGGTCTTAATCGCTTACCACTTTTCATCATTTGAACACCTTTTTACCTAAAATGCACTCAAGATTAAAATTGTTTCATTTTTATCCCGATGTTATTTACAACTCGCAGGTTCTGATCTCATTTCAAAAAATATGGCAAACCAAAAAGATATGCTTACTATTTTTAAAATTATTATTTCTCATCATATCATCAAAATGGTTGAACTGCCCTTGATGTAGAGGTTTTATGTTTGGACATTTCTACCAATATTTAGAATGCATAAGACTCCACTTAAATATGACGTTTTGATTTTTGAATATCTTACAGTCATCTAATCACCTCAAATAGACCCAACCTAATGGCAAGTGCATTGTGTGTAGATTCACACAACACGAAAACTAGAATTATTATATACATGCATTGTCAACTCAACCACGTAGAGGTCATATTTTGTGGATGTGTGGTTCCCTACGTCAATGAAATATATTTGTCCACCACAAAATTAAAGATATGATTAAGAATGTTGTTACCTAAGCATCTCCTCATAAGTTGGATGTAGTGGATTCTTGATGCTGTAAAGCTTATGGTCACAATTCAACAAGCATCTTTTCCTAAGCTATGGTTAATGTATTATACACGACTTTGTGCTAGTGACAATTGGGGGTTCTCAAACGTTCCCACATTTTGTTGTTGTGCATTTTGATGATTATTACTTTTCGTGTCTGTGGATGAGTGTCTTTATTTATTTATTTTATCACACATGAGGTATATAATAATGAAATGAGCCCGCCAAATTGAATTTTGGCTAATCGAAGTATGGTTTCACTGTAGTGTGCCTTCGCTACTCATTCATTCAAGGTTTTTAACTCACAAATCTTTATCGCCATGCGATTTGACTGGTCTTGTCAAATCATCATCTTTTCCATATACTTCATACACGTCTCAGATTGCACCATTATTGAATCTTGATTAGTTCATATACGAATATGATTCTATTATAACTCAAAATTCAAGCTTGTGATTATGATTTCATATATATGTAAGTTAGTCATCTTCTTTTTTCAAGGCGATGCAGTACGTTTCTCACTTGCACATATTCAACACATCATTTTGTGATGAGTGGCATAGATACAATACTTTTATTTTGAACATTGATTAAATTCTGTTTATGAAATATCTCAATCAATTATTTAAAATGAAATCAATTTTTATTTTGGCACTATCCACAAGATCTACATTAAAATAAAAATTGACTAATGTATTATTGGTCGTGTAATTACACATTATAAGTTTTGGTTTGTTGATGATGCCTTGATGGACCACTCTTTGTTGTTGTCATAGAGTTTAGCTTGATTATGTAATGATTTAGTTAAGGAGAGAGCGACACACAACAAATTAGTGAATGCTTGTTTAATTAAAACTCCATAGAGACAACTAATGGCCAGTAATGCACATAATGTGATTATGTGTGGATCACACCATTATCCAATGATTATTGTAACATTTTTTTTCGATGGGTGGATACATGTAGTACAAGACTATTCATACAACATATCTATGCTAGCTAAATCAAGTACATA
>JAWWMW010001079.1:283785-297981 GCA_035048345.1 Echeveria elegans
ATCACAAACAAACCCGAAAGCAACCTTGGATAGTCTCATTCTCGTCCCTCCCAAGATAAGAACAAAATCAGCACACAAGGTTAACCACCTCTTCAAAGTTCAAAATTCATTGAATTAGACTAGCGGTCACATCAATATAGATTGAAATACGAGTGCCCCTGTTAAAACAACTACCTAAAACATCAGAAAAGTGGAGGCAATGTTTGCACTAAATGACTGACAACTCATGAACTATCTAAATACTTTAAAAAACACCAGCTAAATTCTCGTTTCACTCTCAAATGTTTATTCATATAGGCAACTCAAGCTCAACAGCACTCAGTCATTTTTTCAAAGGGTGGTATGCATACATCAAAATTTCCATAAACACCTACTGGCCATCTACATCAAGTTAAGATCAACAAAACGTCATTCGCAATTAGGGACATGCAATACAACACAATACAACTGCCAACGCGCACATACACCGAGCCAGAAGTGAAAAATAGTAACGGAAATGGAAATCAAACGAACTTACTTGGTGCCGCCGGATCGATGGGTCCGTCGGAAAGAATTAACCGGCAATGCTCGGCGGCGGCTGACCTTCTCTTTCCTCCGTATGTGAATTTGAGAATCTGTTCTGTTTTATTGGGCTTCGCGGAGGTACTGACAAACGGCCCACTAAGCATGAAATTCCAGAAGAGTTTGTGGTTGGCCGGGTTGTCAGGGATGCAGCTAAAGATTTTAAGTATGAGATCGAGTGTTTTGGTAATGTTATTATTTTGGGTTTATTACCGAATATTATTATGACTTTTTTCGATAGTCGTTCGCAAAATATGATATTATTGATAGACATTTATTAAAATATTTTTTTATCAATAGTCATCTATATAAAAATAATCAGTTCAATAAAGACTCACCCATCGAAAAATAATTCATAAAAAAATAACTAATAAACTCAAAAATATTCAAAACTTCATATCACATATAGGTGAGTGAGTGTTTATTAAACTGATTATTTTTATATGAGTGACTATTGGTAAAAAAAAGTATTTTAATGGGTGGCTATTGATAATATCACATTTTACGGGTGGCTATCGAAAAAACTCGTATTTTACGGGTGGTTTCGGTAATTAACCCTATTAATTTTGAGCCTTTATAATGATCAGTAGCGGCGAGGTGCTCTGTAAGACTATGCGTTTGGAGCCTCCGGCACCAGTTCGCTATAAAAAAAATTATCTTTTGTCTCACCAAAGACGTTTTTATTACGTAATGACTAGATATAAAAATCCATTCTTTTTTAAATACAATCAATAATAATTTTTAGATATTCTTTTTAAATACAATCAAGAAAAACAGTTCGTGCAAATAATGGAATCAGAATCCTTTAATTCAGATATTCTCCAAATGCGCGATGTAGCTCCACCATATCTTCACTTCCAACTCTTGACTGCATCCGTGCACTTGCATGTCGAGTCCTCCTCGGGTTGGCCAGATATGATGCGATTGCCCATATACTAACAAAGCTTCAGGTTGCTTCAGTTTTCGAAAGTTTTCTTGATTGTTGATTTAAGAAGTTATTATTTCATCAATCATTTGAAAACAGTGTCGGATGTTTATATGTTGTTCTAAATTTTGTGAGTTCCACGTAGGTTGGAAAGAAGTTAACAGAGTTAATTCGCGACAATGGTAACCAACCCATTGGAGGTGGTGAGCAAGGAAGGAAGTTATCAAACTGAACTTGATCAAGCAGCTGCAGTCGAACTCATTGCTGTAAACTCAATGACGCACTAAGGCAGCTCAACCCAAACGCAGTCAGGACATCATGCTACATAGTCCTTAAAACAAGCACATACATTGCAAATAGCCACCATCACTGCTTTGATAACAAAAACACATGCAAAAAAAAAAAGAATCAAAATTCTCATACTTGAAGTATGGGGGATAGTTGAAGAACTGAAGCAGCTTATAAATTCTCCTAATTTCTGCATCTCCGCACGTACCAACAAAGATGGACGGAATCAGATCCTTTCGCAACAAACAATTGTCTATTGCAATTTCCAGTTGTGTACTTTTATAGTGATTTAGATCCTTGTAGAGTCTAGAAAGCCAACGGAATTGACAGCCGAGAATCTACAGAACTTGACGAGATGTTATAACCCTAATTTTTGCGGCCAAATCAAGCAGACGAATCCGATGGATTAGCAGTCCAGTTCTCGACAAGAAGAAGCTGAAAGATGGGAAACGAGACCGTTTTGATCACCGTTGAGAAGACGGAGAGAGAGAGAGAGAGGTGTAGGAGTAGGACGGCCCAAATAAGAAGCCCATCTGGTAAAAGCAAACAGCAGCGAGCGAGAGCGACTTGTTCGTCACTCGTCAAAACTTTAAACCCTCAGAATCGTCGAAACCTCAAAACATCATTAATCCGTGCGATTAGTATCCGTCTAACTACAAACCCACCGCTGTTTTTGTGTTATCCTATTCGTAGTTTTTCTCAAGGCAACTTCAAATTGTTATGGTGGCCGGAAGCGAAGTCAACTTGCTGCAGCCCATGAATGAATGAATGAATGAATGAATGAATGGCGATTGCTCAATTCCACAAGAATCTCTTCAGTTGCAGCACTTCTTGTGTTCATTTTTCTACTTCTATCTCCTCCTCCTCCTTACGCCGCATCCCTCTTTTTATGGCCAAGGTAATGTCTTTCAAAATGAAACATTTTTACTCATTTCTTTCAAATTTAGGTCTTTGTATAATAGAGTTTACAGTTAAGTTCTGTCTTGACTAATTGGATAGGGCGAGGGTTCTTGCTTAGGTGAATTTGTACCCCCGTTTCTTGTATACGTTAAAGTAGTATGGAGTTTGAACTTTGAACCCACTGATTATGTGGAAGTGGAACTTCATAGTGCATTTTTTTTTTTTGCGTTTTTCATTTATCTGTAAGATTTCTATGTCGTCGCGTGTTGATAATTCATATTATATGTCGCAGCTGCACCTGACCAGCAGCCCGTTGCAAAACATCAGCTCACCATGCATAGGATTTGTCAATAAAGGTAGCAGCTTAACGCATCTCAGATTTAGGAAAAGTAGGATAACTCGAAGTCCGACAGATGGACAGCTCAAAGTTACTCAAGTTTATCCACAACTACGATGCTATGGTGATGCGTTTGGATGTGTTGAATCTGGTCAGTCCCGGATTGGATTTGGACCTCCTTCTGTTCCGAGGCAGATTACTTTTCTGAACTGTAGCAGAATAAGGCGCACTAGCCCAGTGATCAGTTTATGCTACACGAGTGCTCTTTCCAAGAACTATTGCTCACAACCTGCAGAAGATGATATAAGGAATCGTCTTCGACTCAAGCCATTTCATAATAGATTGAGAAAGCCTGCAAGACCATATTTTGCAGCCAGTAATAAGACTGATACTAACACTGAGGTATTTTGAATGAGTTTGACAAATACAACTTGTTATTTGAATTATTTATTAACAGTGTGATTTGCAGGGAACCATAAATGGGACACCTGTGGAAGGATCACAAGATTCATTGTCTAACAAGTCAAAAAACAAGGTCAGGAAACATACTAAAAAAGAAAGAGATGAAAGCAAAATTAAGGCAAAACCAAAGAGTGTTGACAGCAAACCAGTGGCACGTGCCAGGAAAAAGAACGATAGTATCATTGAGGTTATCATATTTCCCATGAGTTGGTAAGTTAACTTCATTCCTTAAATACGGCCGCTAACAGTGATGCTTTCAGGACAATGTAAATGGGGTAGCCTTGAATGGCCTAAAAAGTCCTTCAGCAAATAGGTCCAAGAAAAAGGAAGAAGAAGCCATGAAACAGGAAAACGTAGAAGATGAAATACCTAAAAATGTTACTGTCAAGAAAGATTCAACTGACAGACAACCAGAACAGCAATATTACTCTGTGGGGAGGAGCATTTTAAATGGTCAGCCAAATATTAAGCTATATCCTCCCTTAGGGAAATCTGTAGTTGTAGTAGAATCACTTACAAAGGCAAAAGTTATTCAAAAATATCTGGGTGACATGTATGAGGTTCTGCCTAGCTATGGCCACGTTCGAGACTTAGCTGCTCGATCAGGATCAGTCAGACCAGATGATGACTTCAGTATGCTTTGGGAGGTTCCATCAGCTGCCTGGACTCATCTCAAAAGTATAAAAGTTGCGTTGAATGAGTAAGCAATCTGTATCTCGTGTGTATTTTTTTATATGCCAGAGTCATTTGCTAAACTGCGGACTGAGTTTGTTTCTTTTCAAATAGTTTCTTTGTTTGTGATTTGTCGACATTGCTTGTGTTTGTATTAGACCGCACACAGTCGCCTCTTATTGCTACTTCTGTTATTTATTTTCAGTGCTACAAACCTCATACTCGCATCAGATCCTGATCGTGAAGGAGAAGCAATTGCGTGGCATATAATAGAGATGTTGCAACAACAAAATGCATTGCATGACGGGATTTTGGTTGCTAGGGTTGTGTTTCAAGAAATAACAGAGGCAGCTATAAAGAAGTCATTGGAGTCTCCTAGGGATATTGACATAAATTTGGTTAATGCATACCTTGGTCGACGTGCTCTTGATTATTTAATTGGATTTACTATATCGCCATTATTGTGGAGGAAACTGCCGGGGTGCCCGTCAGCTGGGCGTGTCCAATCTGCTGCACTCTCTCTTATATGTGACAGAGAAATGGAGATTGATCAATTTAATCCCCAGGAGTATTGGAGTATCGATGCTATTTTTTGCCATAGTAACTCCAAGGCTTCCAAAAAGGGTATCCATTTCCACTCACAGTTGACCCAGTTTGATTCCATCAGGTTGAGTCAATTGTCGATCGGCTGTGAGAAAGAGGCTAAAGACATTGAACAAAATCTTAAATCATCTACTTTCAAGGTCTCGAGCTCCAAGAAAAGCCAAACTCGGAAGAACCCCCCTGCCCCATTCATCACGTCTACACTTCAGCAAGAATCTGCCAATGAGTTACATTTTCCAGCAACATACACAATGAAGGTTGAACGTGGGATTAATCATATTCTTGTTCCTACTTGTGATCATCACTTTAACAATCATAACGATCATACTGCAATTTATTCAAATATCATCAGTTTAACTATCTCTTTCTAACCTTCCATTTTCATTTTGTAGCTCGCTCAAAAGTTGTATGAAGGAATTCAGTTAGCAGATGGCAGTTCAACCGGTTTGATAACATACACCAGAACAGATGGATTCCATGTATGCATCACGATACTATATTTTGGTTTGAATGTAGTATCTTTGTACATGCTTTGCCTATCTGATAAGGACAGAGTTGTTTTTGATAGGCCTAGACTCTCTTTCTAGGCTGCTTTATGTAAAACTTGGAAACCTAGCATGGATGATTATTTAATAAACAAAACACTTCTATATTCCTTTAGTATGTAGCGCTTTTACATTTATTTTGATTTTCTTCCCTTGTGCATCTTCTGTAGATATCTGATGAAGCTGTCATGGACATCAACGCTTTGATCATTAAAAGGTAATTTTCAAAGACTTTTTGATCATTCTGAACAGAATTTCTATGTCGCCCCTCTCAGATGGCAACATGCAACCGAGGGCTCTTTAAATGTCTATTCAGTCAGTTCTTGTTTATATATTTTTGGCGAACCACAGGTGTTTCAGATCACGTTGTCTGGATGATATTTTGACTATCTAGTAAAATTTGATATAACAAAATAACATCAGCTACTAACTAAGGGGCAAAAGAACGATAAATATGCATCGTAAATTACAAAGTAGTTGTCCCAACTCACGCCTAATCAAAGTTGAGAGTTCACTTTGTATTTTATGGGGAAAAAAAATGACAAACAGTTATTTGTAGCATAAACAAAAACGAAATTGTCACTGCTCTGTGTAATCAATGTTGAGGGCCCTCGTCAGCCTGTTTTTTGTTTTCACCAATTTAATGCATGTGCATATTATGTGGCCAAACGGCCATTCCAACTATTCTTATATCTTTCATGAATTTTCCATCTTCTTCACATTTAATGAAAGTGCTTCATATTGAAGATATGGGCCTGGTTTTGCACTTGAAGGATCCCGTAAATATTTCAAAAAGGTGAAGAATGCCCAAGAAGCTCATGAAGCTATTAGACCTACTGACATAAAAAGGCTACCGTGTAAGTCCTGTATCCAAATTATTAAAAAGTTGCTAAATTCTGTGTGATCTCTTGTCTCAGAGCCATAATTGTCGATTATGATCGAAATTTTGAAATTCATTCTTCTTTTATAGCTTCGCTCAAAGGAACCCTTGATGGAGATGCCTTAAGATTGTACACCCTTATCTGGGCGCGTACACTTGCATGCCAAATGCGGCCAACTATCATGGATAACGTAAATATTTATTAGTTATGTCTTGGAGTCTTCCGTTATTGATTCTACAAGTTGGTTCTTTTAGCTAATTATTGTGTGAATAATATATTAACATGCATGATGTTTTCTTGTCATGTCTGTTGTGGCATGCTGCTCGCCTGTGCTTCTAAGTTTTTCTTATTCATTGTTAGATTCAAGTTGATATTGCAAGCTTTGACGGGCACTCAATTTTTCGTGCTTCCTCTTCAAAAGTAAACTTCCCTGGATACCAAGAAGTTTATCAGGTAGCACGGTTATTTATTTTTCCTCTTTTAAAAGTTACATAATCATAGTAAACGTATTCGCGACTAAGGGTGCAAGCACTGCTTATATTCTTTTCATTCATTATTTCTTTATTGGCATCTTAGGATATTGAAACTGATGTTGTGGGTGTACAAGAAAATGATGAAACTGACAAGGATGTAGCATTCAGTGCTCTAAACCAATTGAAGGTCAGTTTCTTAGTATGCAATGATATCCAACAGTGTTGAGCATGGTGAGGTACCAGCCATGCATTACGAAATTGTTAAAATAATATGTTTCATGGATGTTGCCTAGATTGATAATACAGTCCTGACTCCCTCATTGAGTGTATGGAAATTTGAAGTCGCCTTCAGAACTACTTTTTTATAATAGTGTTTTGTTTTATAACACGCCTTTGCTAACTGGAGTCAGTTAGCATTCAATTAGAGATCTCATATTTGCAGAAATGTTGTGGAATTGCATTTCAAGGGTCTTCTCTTTCGCCTTTTGCAGGAAGGGGATCATGTACAGATTAGTGAAGTAAAACTCGAGCAGCATCATACCATCCCCCCTCCTCGTTACAATGAGGGATCATTGGTGTGAATTTGCCTGTTTTTTTCTTTCATTGTTAACTCATTAATTTTTATGGTGTTTTCAACAACTCTGTGAACATGATTTACTTTTGTAACAATTGACAGTGTTATCTTTGTATTTGTAGGTTAAAAAGTTGGAAGAGCTGGGTATAGGCCGGCCATCTACGTATGCAAGCACTATAAAAGTTTTGCAGGTATAATTTACACCGTAATATGAGCTATGTCTCCGGGAGATCGCGACAGTCGACAACTGATATACAATTTTGGAGATGTTTCCGGATAGTTTCGTTTTCTGTATATCAGCCTAACATAGGACCATATGGTTTTGAGTTGCACCATGGCCATACCATAATCTTTTCCCATTGTAGTTTGTCCGCACTATATTTTTTTCAAAAACAACTAACATGATATTTTATGCACCACCAGGACAGGAACTACATTGCAATTAAAAGCCGCGTCTTGTATCCTGAATTTCGAGGTCGCATGGTATGTCCATCTCCATATATATTTGCCATCACAAATCACACATTTATGCTTGGTTTGTAAATAAAAACTTTTTATTTAATTTTAAAAAGACGGATATATTGAACTTCTTAAATTTCAATTGTGTTTCCCTTCTGCATTGTGATAGATATCAGCGTTAACATTCTGATAGATATGTTGGAGTTTGGTCCATTTGAAAACCATTGAAATATGAAAATTGCATTCCTTGCTGCCATGCTCATTTATTTTATTTTATTGTATATAGGTGTCCACATTCCTATCCAATCATTTTTCTGAAGTGGCTGATTACAGTTTTACGGCTGACATGGAAACAGAGGTAAAGATATGCATCCTTGATGATTTTCAACTTACCATAGACTTTTCAGTATATTTTTCAGTCTTACCTCCTATCAAATTTAAGTACAATAATCAGATTAGATCTATATGTTTAATTTCACCCAGTTAATACCCGATATTGTAGCTTCATGTTTCTTATACTACCGCCAGTATCTTTGTCCTTTAGTCTGATGTAACATTTGCTTTTGTTGTGAAATATCAGAAAACTTCATTCCTTAAAAAATGTTGACCTTTAACCCTTTTTAACGATATCTTTTTCAGCTTGATAACGTGTCTGCAGGCATGACTGATTGGAAGGGTCTGTTAAAAGATTACTGGACACGGTTCAGTAAATATTGCAACCTGGCCAGCAACGTTACCATTCACCAGGTAAGCTTCCGTCTGTTCATCTAGTGCTTATGTCTGATATTCAGTCAGTTTCTTTTTCTATCTTTTCCCCAGTTAAATGTAAAAGAAAATAAATTTGACCATTTGATTTCCTTTCTTTAGGTAGAAAAGATGCTGGAAGAGAAGTTCGGGGATTATTTGTTTGCTTCGCTACCGAATCAAAACCGATCTTGTCCTAGGTATTCCATTATCGTGATTCAATGTACACTCTAACTACGACAATGATTATGTTTACATATATATATGAAACTGTTTGGGTTCTTTTTCCATGTATCTTTGTCGACGTATATTGTTTGTGATCCCATATATTCATGATGTGTGGTCTGTGGATTGTTTTTGTGGCAACATATGATGTAGGTTTTCATCTTCCCTGTACAGGGCTCAAAGATCTTACGTTTATTGAGTGCCAAAATATGTTTTCTCGTCTTACGAATGAAATGATTAATTTTGTGCTTCGCAGCTGTTTGGATGGTAGGTTAATTTTCAAGGTCAGCAAGTTTGGTGCGGGATACTTTATTGGTTGTAACCAGCATCCTAGATGCAAGTGAGTATATATCGATGAAACTTCACATAAAATTCCTTATACTGGTACTCCTATCATGCAATATCATCAGTGAATGGTTTGTGTTGCTTTAGCTGTCCGAAATAAATCATTTCTTTACATGTTCCTCATTCAATGTAATTTGATCTCAACATAGATATATTGCAAGAACACTGTATGGTGATGATGTTGATGAGATAGGTGAAGCTGATCCGCAGAAACAAACGACTGTGGAGGAGCCAAAGTTGATAGGCGTGCATCCATCATCTGGAGAGAAGGTTGGATTTCTGGTGTTACAGTCTGCTTTCCGATTGTTCTGGTCACTACACATTAGTAGGCACTTCTACCGATGAGATGACCATGTTTGTTTGATTTTTTAGGTTCTGCTTAAGATAGGTCCATATGGACACTATATACAGCTTGGAGAGGACAAGAAAGGCCACTCACCTCAAAGGGCATCGGTTGGTCATGTATGTGAGACGCTTTCTGCATCATTTTATTCTTGTTGAGCTTTTCATCTCAGATTGAATGAAAACGATAAAGCAGAATGCTGCTGGCCATTCAAAACAATACATTTAGTTTGTTGTTGGAGAACACATATTGCAGTTTTTCTGATTGGTCAGTCCTGTTATATTCCAGCTAAAAGATGTGTCATCTGTAACTCTTGACAAAGCTCTCGATCTTCTGAGTTACCCGAAGACATTGGTACACATCTTCCTGAGACCGAACTATATATATATTACATTAATGTGCGGAATCTCAGTCTTGCATGGTTTCATGTCAGGGTTTACACCCAGATGATCGCAGACCAGTGATTATAAAGATTGCAAGGGCTGGGCTTGCTGTTAAGCATGGGAAAACCATGGCTCCGGTTCCAAAGGTATTGTCCAATTTTTTCATACAAGTGCATGGATATGAAAAAGGGTCCATCGGCCAAATTCATTAACTCTAAGATAAACAGTAAAAGACCCTGGGAAGCATCAACCTGGAGAACACTTCTGGTGGCCAACCCTATAGTGACATAAAATGCTGAGAAAGCTTATTTTGCTTATCGATTATTTTACTTTTACAGCTATAAGAAAATGACCATATTGAGCTTTTCAGCGGTAAGAAAGTTTTCACAATATCCATGGCTACGGGTTTATGAAAAGACTGACATAAAGTGCACTGTGGCTTTGTTAACTGAACGGGAGTTGGATGATATGCATTTACTCTGACTTTTATATTTTGATGTTTCTTGATAATGATCAAAGACTGGACATGTCCCAGACCGAACGTAAAGAACTTGAGTAGTTGACTGCTGTGTCTCTACTATATATGTCATGCACGGCCATATTTGTGGAAGTCATTATTAAAATATTTGTATTAAATTTTCTGATTGTAGGGGCTTGACCCATGTGATGTTACGCTAGAAAAAGCAATGAAGATTTTGTTAGGGCCTGATGCAAGGCATGCTGGACGGCCAAAATCAAAAGCAAAATCCGAGTTTTAGGCCTTAATGCACTTTCTTGGGGCACTCAAAAACTGCGACGCCACTGAACTATTCATCAATAGTCGTCGGTATCCCCTTCAGCTATTTGATCATTTTGATTGTACCAGCTGCCAATTTGCATCATATTCATTGATGATTTTTTCCCTGAAAGAAATACTCCTAGTTATTTACAACAGTGATCAGGTCATGCCTGTCAAAGTGTTGTAATGTAGAACAATTCTCTGACCATCACATTATATATAGTGTTCGGCCTGTACTCCAGATTGTACTTTAGTTGAGCATTTGGGATGCAGTTTTCCAGTCGATGAGATACTGTCTGTTCTATCAACAGGTGGTTACTGTAAATTTTCAGGTGATTATTTTTTCCCTGAAAGAATACTTATTTACAACAGTGATCAGGTCATGTCTGTCAAAGTGTTGTCATGTAGAACAATTCTTCGACTGTTCACATTATATAGTACAATGTGTTCTGCCCGTAATCCAGTTGTGTACTCCAGTTGAACATTTTGGATGCAGTTTTGAACAGTCGATGAGCTTTGAAAAGCCATATGATAAGAAACCTTGATAGTAATATACAGGATGTTTTAAACAGGAGACTAAAGCTGCTTTGTTGAAACTTGAAACTTGAAACATCAAAGAACTAACAACTTTTCAGTTGGCCGTCAGAAGCTTCTCTCTGAACCCTCACTGAAAGGAACCATAAATTTGAGTTTCAACTATTCGAAATTTCTCCCATATTCCACCAAAAATCGTTGCTTATGGAAAGACGTTGACCGGTAAGTGTTATAAAAATTAAACAGTGAAGAAAACCGAGCTTGAATGTGCAGGAGATGGTCATCACTAATCATATGAAAAAGTCACATCTTGTTTCTGCTGAAAAGAGCTATCTACCTCATCAACATGAACAGTTATATTTAGCTTATTTAGTGTGGGCTGTTACCTTGCATAGCTGGCCAAGAGTGCTTGCGATGACACTAAAGCATTCTATGAGCTTTTCACCTTGTAGTCTGGCAAGATTTATGCAAGTGCCTCGGCCCTGCTTCAGGTCAGTTATTGTAAACTGTTCATTTTCAACAAGCTTTCCTTTGAGTATTGCCTGTATCATTTCCGCCTTCTCCTTGAGTAGTGTGCCCAAAACCTCTGCTGAGTCGGCCTTTTCCATGGGTTGTGTGGCCACTAACTCCACAGTTCCAGTCTTCTTCGCAAGCTTTCTTGCCATGATATCTACACACCCAGCATTTTCTTCTAATTGCGACGCCATGACCTCCACTGAACCAGTTTCCATATCGTCTACAGCTTTCGTATCTGGTTTTGCCTCAATCAGCCGTTTTTGAGGTGTCAGCTGATGACTTTGTCTCTTCAACACTGATGAAACATGCGTATGAAAGAAGCGCAGATCAGAGAACAGAATAAAAAGATGATCCTATAGCGATTATGCAACATCAGTTGACTGACACCGACATACCGATCTGATGGCATCCAACACAAAGCACACAAGATATTAATTACATCAGCAGAAAGCAAATAGAAACTGAACAAAGTCATGGATATTGGGGAGCATGCAAATCCATCACGGTATTCGTCATTCTTTTTCCTTAATTAATAAGTGTCACAAGCAAGTGTAAAACAAGATTACAACTTTACAGTTACTTATATAGTTTTATATGAACTGATAGTGAACGCATCCACAATTTGAGAGGTCTATGGAAAGGTTTTTGAGTAAACATCCAGAAGTTGCTCTGTAATAATCATGAAATCACGAAAGAACTTAACTGAAAATAGTAAAAACATGGATAAAGATCAAGATGATAATCAGTACACGATGCACTAACATGAGATGGAAAATTGTTTGAAAAAAAGTTAATAGCGTGACATTATGCAAATTTGTTTTCAGTTACACGGACAAACCAAACACAAACATTTTTATCTCAAATTTCGCATGGCCTTGTCTCCATAACTTCCGAAGCTTCTCAAACTAAGCTAATAATAACAGTTCAATATCAAACCTTTTACTAACGATATTCTTACGCATATTCACATTTTTAGTTATCAGAAACTCATATCATTGCACCTGTTACTCTTTTGCCTATTGACAAACACTGAGAAACATTGAATTTCCTTCAATAAACATTTCCATAGATCCCATTCCATCCCTTTTAACGTGAATAAAAATCTGTTTTTATGGCAAATCTTCCCAGCCAACTTATCCGAATCAACATCAGATGATTTTATAGACACGAACTCGACATGAGGCCAAATAGTCGCCCAGCTGATAACCGATAAGCGATAAATAATACTACCCCATCAGGTAGAGAATTCAAAACAACCCTACCAGACTCTTTCCAGCGTCAACATTCATTCAGAAAGACATCCCCAAAAACTTTCTATTTTAAATACGCGCCCGTTACAATTACTCCTACTACTGTCACCTTTTAAACTTCATGCTGAGATAACAAAACCTGAGAAACAATTCCACAAATTTAAACAAAATGAAAAGCCAAACTCTGAACAATAAGTAATGCAATAAAATGTAGGCTTACACGGAGGGGCGATGACACCGAGGGGATCAGCATCAGCATCCTCAAGAACATTATCCGAATGCAAAGAAGCCCTCCTCTCCACCTGTGACTTAACCACATCATCAACAGCATCAAACAGCTCACGCTCAAACTCCTCAGGCAGCCCAATCGACCTCCTCTTCTCTCTCCCAATACTCCAGTAAGAGGCTCCAGCTCCAGCCTCATCCCCAGCCTGCCAGCGATTGATGTCGTTGTAATCGGAGAAGAGAGATTCCCATTTACGACGGCACTGGTCGAGAGTCCTGTTGACATCTAGAGCGGCGCAATTGTCAGCAATAATTTTCCATTTTTGATAGTAGGAGAGAGCGTCTAGACAATCGGATTCCACAGCAGCGATTTCGTTGACGAGGATTAGGGTTTGTGTGTGGGTCCAATCCGGAGCCACTTGGGAACGCGTGCGGCTTGCGGCGGAGGAGGAAGTGTAGTCTTCCCTCTTCGTGCTCGGTGCCATTTTGTGGTGCTCTCTGCTTTTGTGGATTAAATGTGAGAGCTCGAGCTCGTTTTGTTCTGCTCGAGTGAAGTGTGATAAGTTGCTCGATCGGTCTCTCCTGTCTTCCTCGTCCCTTTGGGCCTGTCGGATTTCATATTGTGTCATTGTGCACCATAAATTTGCTAAATTTCGGTTTATCAAATTAAATTTATGGTCATAAATTCTTCCATTCCGTAAATTTAGTAATCGATAATTTTTTGGATAACCGTAGTAACAGAATTGCTTAACGAATTAAGTTAATAAGTACAGTCAGCCCTCTCTATAACAGCCACGTTTGTATGTCCAAAAAAGAGAGGGATGTTAAACACATATAGAGAGGGATGTTAAACACATATAACAGTCTGACTGTTATAGAGAAGGACTGTAACTTCGCACCCATTTTCGACACTCTTTGGCTCAGAATCTGATTTTGACGTAAACTAGAGAATTGTAGCTGAATCAGCTACAATTCTCTAGTTTACGTCAAAATTAAATTCTGAGCCGAAGGGTTCCGAAATTAGGTGTGAAGTTACGTTTCAGTTTGACCTTTGCTTTTTAGGAGACTTGTTGTAAATACATTAATTGTCCGTTGAAAATGTTCTATATATCGTTGGAAAGCTTATTCAAAGAGCTATAATTCTCTAGTTTACGTCAAAATTAATTTATGAGC
>JAWWMW010001079.1:298081-315914 GCA_035048345.1 Echeveria elegans
AAAAAAACAAATGGTACATATATGGACTAAACGGGTTAACCCATTTAATCCAACCCGTTTAACCCATTTACACTAAATGAATTGTATGGTCTAGACCATTTAAAATTCAAATCGTTTAAAACTCATCCATAATCCACCCATTTTGCCACCTCTACTGTGTTCCTTTAGTATGTAATGCTTTTCAGTTTATTTTGATTTTCTTCCCTTGTGCATTTTCTGTAGATATCTGACGAAGCTGTCATGGACATCCAAGCTTTGATCGTTAAAAGGTACAGTAATTTTTAAAGCCTTATCGATCATGCTGGACAGAATTTCTATACAACATGCGTCAGAGTGCTTATTATATGTCTATTCGGCCAGCTCTCAAAGGAACTCTGGATGAAGATGCCTTAAGATTGTACACCCTTATCTGGTCGCGTACGCTGGCATGCCAAATGCAGCCAACTATTTTGGATCAGGTAAATATTTATTATTTATTAGTCCTAACACTTCTTGATCCAACACTATGGGTTTTGCATTCTTTGGATGTGTGATTACAGCCCGTATGTGTTCTCAGTTATGTCTTTGAGTCTTCCCTTGTTGATTGTACTGTACAAAATATATATAGTATGCATGATGTTTTCTAACCATGGCCGTAGACAGTAGTGGTGCTCGCGGCTCGCCTATGCTTCTAAGGTTTTCTTATTCATTGTTAGATTCAAGATGATATTGCAAGCTTTGACGGGCAATCAATTTTTCGAGCTTCTTCATCAAAAATTATTGTGGTGCCCGGTTTTATCAAATTCAGTACATATAAAATGAAAATGGTCAATCCTTAATGAATACCAACAACAAAATCACCCTGCTTAACAAAATTGTAGCCAAAAGTTATATTCCAAGAGCAGTGGAAGATACTGAAAGCACAAAGGCGTATTAACAAAAAAATGGGCATGTCAATTGGGAATGATGTGTTGAAATGGATATACCTTCCTAATAAAGAGCCTGGGAGACTTGGACTGCAGTGGTGAAAACGTACTCCGGAGCACCAGTTACCACATGCCACATCCTGCCCAGCATTGACGAACAACCTTTAACGAGCAGTAATTTAACCACGTGCACATCGTGCTCCGACTTTGTTGGGATTTTGGATTGGTATCTGGCGTGACAACTTTATTCAGATCTGACTTTTCTAGGTATTAATTAGGGTTGGCTGTGATGGATAACCATCGAAAATAAGATGAGCTCATTCGTCATAGAAAGGAACATATAACGTCTGGTCTTATCCATCACGCAACTGAACATCGAGGTTAAATAAAAGTAAATTCTCCAACTTCCTCCCGAACTTCTTCTATTACAAAACGAGGCAGCAAAATGAACATTGCCGTTTGTTTCTGGATGGCTACTACTATTACCAATTGAGGCAGCCAACATGGCTAACTACCAATGTATTGGGGTGTATGTGTTTGGGGCATACTCCGGCAACAGACAATGTGTTTGCTGCAGAGGTAATGCTTGTTGAGCTTGCACCCCACTCATCATCCCGTTGTTCATCGTATAACCTTGATTGTTGTCGTAGTTATGGGCACCATCAAATCCCATCATCTCGCAGTCTGTGTCAGCTTCCATTGGCTCTATGCTCATGACTGGAGCTCGGTCATCTGGAGCCGTTACATATGGCTGCAGATGAGATGCCACCACCCATGGAACAACAGCCATCGAGTTACTTGACTGAAAGTTTTTGTACTCATCAAACTCTTCATCCAACTGGGTAATTGTTATGGTACTATGATTGCCTTGACGCAACATGTGGCCTGCAATTCAACAAAATGCCAGCTTAACTTAAGTCAAACAACATGCCACCTCTCAACCACTTCAGAATAGGAGGCCTAATCTAGGGGGCAAAATGCACAACAGCATCAAAAAAAAAACATGTACAGTATGAACTTACTCTTCCAGCCAGAAATCAACTCAGGATTCATGACAAGAGAAAAGTCAGAAGAGCTCGGAGACTTGACGAGCCCCTGAGTGGCCGCATTCTCTGGATTATACAAAACAATAGCTAACTCTTGAGATGGAGGATCTTTCGCTACCACAGGACTGACTGGTATAGCCTCATTTGGCACTAAGCCAGCTCCAGCAAACGAACTCTCATGTAAAAAACCTTGTTCTGGTACCATCGGAACTCCACTGCCAGATTCCTCTTCCATAATCGGAGGCAACTCACAATCCTTCACACTCACGCAAAATCAAGTAAGACATCAATCTCAGCTAAAGAACTCATTCAACATAAATCGAATTATGGACATAACTATTCATAGCACAACAATCTAGTAAACTCGGTTTCATTTTTATCAAATTTATACTACGGAAACCACTCGAGTACTGATTTACATAAACTGCATCAATTCCAGCAAAGTCGGCTCCAATTTGATCAAATTTCTGCTTCGAAAATCATTCCAAAAATTGCAGCACCTGACAAACTAATGACCTAATTATCCCAATCGCAAGAAATAAAGCAACTCCGCTCTATTATGATCAAATTTCTGCAACGCAAAATACCTACACAAATCGAAACCTAACGACCTAATTCTTCCAATGCACCAATCGACGCTTCAATATGATCAAAGCGGAATCAAAAGCGAAGGATAAGGAGATCTTACAAGTCTCCTGGATTTCCGAGCAGAGGCGGCGAGGGAGAAGTAAGAGAAGTCATCATCATCGTAAGCGTTATCGAAATCCTTGCGCTTCATCGTTTAATTGCGGTGCTGTAGTTTCAATGGGAATCAGTGACGCTAGAATCATCGACAGTTATAGTCGGGGGAATTCTCTACTTTTTTCCAGAACGTTCTCTTCTGTCAAATCATCGGTGTGTCTTTTCGCGAAACGCGAGTCCCTCCCGCGTGTCCAATTTGCGTTTGCCGAAGTTTTTCATGAAGCCCAAATCCATATCAGGCGGCCCAGTCAACGGAGACATTGATTTGACTTACATATCTTTTATGTAGTTTCTTTTTCTTTTATTTTATTTATTTATTATAATGGTTTGCCGGATATTTTCCGAACTCAAAGTCATAATATATATTATGTCCTTAGTTGCAATCCCGTTTGTTTCACGAATGATCACATATAAATAATTTAGGGTTCATACGCATACACAAGTTGATTTCAGGACATATTTGGTTCGATAAAAATTACATTTTCTATAATTCTTTGAAATGACTCACGAAAAAACCTTGTCAATAATTAATTTGAATCAGTTTTGATTTATCTTTCACCATTAATAATAATTACCATACAAAAGATAATAAAAGTTTAAAGCTTGTTATTGATGTCAAACTAAATACTATGCCAAATGAATAATTCTTTATCCCATACCAATTCCATTAATCTAATTCATTCTGTTACTATTTAACGATTCCTCGATGACCTTTATATATGAATGCAAAATAAATATTGAGGATGTCATTGAGTGAGGTGGTGGCGGCGTGTTGCTTTGAGTGGTTCATGTTTTTGAATCAGACGATGGTCAGTAAGGTTTTCAGATTGGATGCAGATAAATTATTGAGGATTTCAGGTCGGATAAGAAGAGCGAGAGATGGATTGATGTTGATATTAATTTTATTGTTAAAATATTTTAATTTTGTTGATGACAAATACACCTTTTTCATTATTCTGATTTTATTCAATTAAACTATTTATTAATGTTAATTATTTCCTTAATCCTAGCCATAAAAAATATTTATACTTGCTCTTTTTACCTCATACCCTCCATTTACAAATATATTATATTATAAAGATGAATAAATATATTATAGGCAAGTCCGGCAGAAGGCGCGATTGTTATGGGACCGTCGGGAGAGGAATACCGAAGGTCAACGGCGCTGGATTTCTTTGACGAATCAGATTCATCTCTGACCCGATTGAATTGGAGCAGAAAGTTTGCATTTCGGGGAGGTAATATAATTAAGCTGATTAGGGTGTAAGATTAAGTAAACGAATTTCATCTTTTGCTTCGGTTTTCATATGTTAATGCAGTAATAGTGCTCAGAATATGCCTTTATTATTGCTGGCCTGATCACCAAATTCGATCAGCTGTACAGATAGATATTGGTCGTTTTGTTTCGATAGGTTGCGATCATATATATTGGGGCTCATAGTCATAGCTGGATGGATTTATGTATTAGCTGTACTTAGAAATTATGGAACTGATCAAGGAACAAGTTAAACCAGTGTGGTTGCGAGTAATGCATGTGATTCATCAGACATGTCTAAAGTTTTCATTTAGCTGAAATCATCGAACGGTAAGATAAATTATCAGCTTCAGGCTGAATGCTGTGTACATGTCAGTGGTAGGAGGTTTGGGAACATTTACGGCCCATCAGATTCCAATTCAGTATGTGTGTTTCATTTTCATGACTGTTTGTTGCACTTTTGTAGCCTTCAAAATATAGACAGCTTGTGCATTTCGTTGTATTTTAGTCGGATGTCTGTTGTTTGATCAAGACGAGTATTCATCTTCCGTTGGGTCGTCAAGCCTCAGAGATGATGGCTGGCTTCACGATTCAATACCATTAGGTATAATAAGTACAAGAAATGAAGGAGGTAGTTTTGTAACAAGTAAATGACTAAATGCATTGATTCTTTTATACTACTCGATAGATAGTCCTTAATCCGACTGTGCAAGGCTGACAAGGGAGACTCCAGCAACTATCCTTGAAATTCAGATCTAGATGAGACTTAAAAGGGCAATGTGGCTGCTTGAGTGTTTTTTTTTTTGCTCCTATAGATTAATGAACATTTAGTTCAGTGCTCTTCGTAAATCAATATAACATGCCAGACCAATTTGAATTCACTTGTGTAGTTCGAACACTTTTATCACTTTAGTTTGTAATTTGTTTGCAATCGGTAGGTGTAAATAGTGCGACAAGTCCCTGTATGTCTTGAAATTGATGATGGATTTTGTTGGTTATGCAGAGAGAGATAATGGCAGCAATGGGACCCTAAATCAGAGGCTCAAAAAGGTATTTTGATTTGGTCATAAAAGATTAGAAAAGATATACAAGAAAATAACAAAAGGGCTAAAGAGACCTTATCCGGGGACTTTTACAGACTGCCACTCATCCACGGTGCCTTGAGAAAACGAAGTCTCCCTGAAAAAGCAAATCAAATCACATACCTGCCAACCAACTTCAAGAAAAGGCGGTGTTGTACACTGCATTGCACCTCATGCAAATCTCAATTGCCATTATAAGTTATCTGCTTTGAGGCCTTACATGCGAAAGAGGAGAGCACTGTGTAGCCAAGAACAACTCGCCGACTCATCATCCCCTGGCGAAAAAACCAGAACGGGAAGTCTGCCGGCAAGTCATCCTTGGCTGCATTGCACTCTCCACCTCTCCAAGCAAGGCTCGTCTTGCAACAACATTGTTCAACTTCTACTACTGCGGCATGGCACTCTTAACTGAGCATGTGTATTTATAGGACCCCGAAATGCTTATTAGTACCAAGTTGCATATCATCAGGCAGCATGTCATGTGTGATGTTTGAAAAGATAAAGGCTCTGACCCCCTACTTATCCAAAGAGCCGTATTTACAAATTACACCGCAAAAGATACAAAGTGATATAAATAGAGAGGCACGGGCATAACGGAAAGTTAATAGTCGATGATGTAACCGGCATATGCTAGAAATTCTACCCTCCCTTTGGATTGTGGAAAATATCTTGAAGGAATGAAAATAAAATGAAACATTCAAGGAAAATGAGTATTCTTTGGAAAATTCAAATTTCGATGGAAAATTTATATAATGATCACTTGTAATAAATAAAAAATTAATATTTTTTTCGAGCAAACAAATACAAAATTCATTTTTCCAATCATGAGAAAAATGGATGGAAGAAAACAAGATGGGAATTTTAATGGAAAGTTAATTTGCCTTTGGAAAAGATAGCAGAATATTTTTTTTATTCATGGCTTTAAAGTAAATAGATCTGTCACTTGGTCTCGGAGAAATATTTGAGGACAAGTTTCTTTCCAAAATTTCGAGCCTCGAATATGGAAGGACAAGAAAGTATTCATACAATAATTCGAAAATAAATCAATATGTTATGACTATTGAAAATAAGTTCTTATGTGATACGTTTGGCGTTGAAATGGACTGGACCCCGTTGCTTTTTTGTCCAACATTTCTCTTTTGAGCATCAGTGAATTGTTTCCTATATTGGAATGATTGATGTAAAGTATAGTCCGATGGTCTCATAGGTTTTTTAAATGGGAGATATTCACATTCAACCAGACAACAATATTCGGATTCTTTCAACGTGAAATTTTGTGCATGAGAATATATGTATATCGGAATATATGAGCACATTATCGGCTACACGATATGGGCAGGTTTGCATTGGGAATTTGAGTGTTACAGTGTGAGTGTAGTGGTAGGTATGGTATCAAATGATCAGAATCAGAGGCTGGACATATTTGTGATAGAGATGGGCATATTTTGTGTTTGTAAAATGTCATGAGTGTGAATTGTTTGAAAAAAGGCGGATAGTTTCAAAATATGAATTATAGAATTTCGTTAGCATCTACATGGAAGGCATGTTGTGATTTATGAGTCGTTCTTAATTGCAAGGTCTGAAGCTTTTCCGGAACTTTGAAATTACTGTTTTCCTTTGGGATGCTAACATTCACTTATCAAGCATTGTTACTGTTTTTCAATTGCAGTCTGAAGTCTGAGCTCATTCTCAGAAGCCGCCACATCCTCACAAATACTGTTCTCCATTGATAGATATTTGGACATGGGGCCTTCATCTCGAAGCTACTTTTTTGGAAAAGGTTTCACTTAACTTCAGTTGTTGGATAATTCTCCAGCCCAGCAGTACTCCCTGCTGCCATCCAAGATTCTTAGGAAGAGTAAAAGTTGCAACTTTAGCTAAATATTAAGTTGCATGGGTGCAGGAGAATCTGACAGATAAGGAAATCGAGACAAGCTCACCTACTAGGTTCGCTCTATACCGGCAAGAAAGCCACGATGCATGGTTCTGTTAAATTCATGAGGTTAGATTTCTTGGGAAGTCGAAAGAGTCTTGAAATGCTCAACCGAGCAACTGCCAACACTTGCACTTCTGTGTATGAGTTGTTTATCAGAGCTTGATAAATACAGCACATGTCATTCTGCATATTCATGCCAAGCTGAAGTGATGATGATGACACCCTGTTCAAAGGTTCAATCAACCATAGCAACTCCTTTCTCAGCCTGCACAGATCTGACTCGGGATTTAAGTTACGGTGTACAAAGTGAAATGAAAAATCAATAAGCTGCAAGGAATCCAATTGAACCCATTATAATCGTAAACTGAAGTTCATCATTTTCATTTACTTGTATCATCTACGACTCCAATGATTGCGAATATGAATGACAATGGACCATCTAAGTTGAACAATCATTTTCCATCAATTTACATGATGTTAGTAACATACTGGATTTCTTCAATCGTCCTAGGGGACTGAGGCGCGTCCGATTATGAGATGTCCTAGCTGGTCGAGTTTATGAAGCATGAGGAGTGCTGCAGAGTCATAAGAACTCTTCTTGTCAGCCCTTGCCTCTCCCATCACAACAATATCTCCGCGGTTGGGCATATGTAAAGTAATTTCAGAGGCATAACTATTGAAACCTTTCCTCTTGTTTGGCCCTTCACCAAATGAAATTGGAGTTCTGTAATGGAGAAAATTGAGAACAAATGGTTACGAATAAAACTGAGCTTAGCAAGAAACAGTTAACAAATGAGAACAAAAAATAATCTGTTGTGCGTATGGTGTACAAGGACTAATGAGGTAAGCGTCTGTTGAATATCAAGTAAATTTCGTCCCGCATACCTTGATGTTGTTTCAGTTGTTCTAAAGCTGGGCATCGGCCATTGCAATTTCCGACATAGCTGAAATAGAGATGATCGTGGTCCCCCTTTCTTCATATCAATGGATTCAATAACTGCTTGAAAACAAAGTCAAACCAAAATTATTCTAACTTCTAAGTTGGTAGACTTCTTAGCAGAGGCTTGATTTACATTGTCGCTTAAGATAAGGTTCTATGGTATGGGTATGGGATATGTCATAAATCATCAATACAAGATTTACAACATTACAACCCCATCAAAAAAACATTTACAACATTACAGGAAGGAAATAATACAAGGGGAAAATAAATAACTATATATGAAAGGAAGTGGATCTT
Organism: Echeveria elegans; assembly: GCA_035048345.1. Taxonomy (NCBI): domain Eukaryota; kingdom Viridiplantae; phylum Streptophyta; class Magnoliopsida; order Saxifragales; family Crassulaceae; genus Echeveria; species Echeveria elegans. Next base: position 306,287 of record JAWWMW010001079.1, read on the forward strand.
TGAAACTCAGAGTCATTTTTTCATCTCAGAAGAGAGGAACTAGATATATCGAGATTTAGTAAGCTTCCCAGAATATTTGTTCTAATAACTAGAAAGATTATGCATGTGTAAGAACTGACAAAGAATTATCTACCAAAGAAATGAGTTTACATACCTGGGGTAGAAGTAGAACTGGCAGTATTTTCACCACCTCTCTTGGTGTCAGCAGGAAGTAAAATCTCTGCATCTGACTGACAATTTGTAGTCTCATGCCTGTCATCCTGATCCATGGGTGCAACACCATCTGGGATATTGTTTCCACTCTTGGATGAAAACCGAGAGTAGAATATCTCTTGTTTCTGCACCAACAAATTACAGTTTAAAGAAGTAAGAAATACTGCTTGTATATATTGCAACACTAATTCCAAGTTTATTTAGACCCAACAAGGAGTTTCTAACAAAAACCACAAAGAAAGTTGATAAGTATTTATGAAATTTCATGTTCATTATACAATTAGTAAATACAAAAAAGCATATTAATGGCTAAGAAATAAGAATAAGAAAGATGAGACCCAGCAAAGGCTTTTGCATACCTCCAAGTCTTTTAATATATAAGATGCCGCCTGGCCTCGGGCAGTCTTTCTGTTTATTCCAGTTCCTTGTCTGACTAACAGAACATCTTTCAACTGCAGTCTAAGTTCTGCATGCACAACTTCTCCTTTCCGGGTACAAGTTTCATTTACAAAATAGCCAAGAGAGTCGCATAGTTCGATCAGTTCACGGTGTGGCTGCAATTGGAGGTTATCAGGGGTGACAATCGGAGAAAGCAATGGCTTGAAAATTCTCCAAACTTCTTCAAGATTTAGTTTGGTGTCGATTAAGATTGCTCCAGCAATACTCTCAACCATATCACCAAGAGCCTGTATAGTAAATGGTGTCAAGGTTGTTGCACAAACAATGCATCAAGATCCAGCTAATGAAAAATATATTTTTTGATAAAACCACCTTGATGGGCTAAATGCTACGTGTCTCATAATAGACAAAGCTAATACGAGTATAAATACTGATAGGAAACAGTGTCGGGAAGGTAAAGAGAGAAAACCTTGGGGCCTTTTTTGTCATGGTGCGCATTGCTGCTTTTTCCTGCAAGGGAAATATATTTCACATACTCATCAATCTGATTAAGAAGAACTCCTGAGCAGTGCTGAAGATGCTGGTAGAGTTGATGTCGCACAGCAACTTGAGCAAAATTTTCATTACTGACTGAAGCGGATCTTAAGTCAGTAAGCTCTCCCGGGTCAACATCTTCATGACTACGATACAAATGCCATGTTATAAGCAGGTCCAGCGCAGAGTCACCAAGGAATTCCAGCCGCTGAAACAGACAGATGGTTAGTTCCTAATTAGAAAGCATGATAAATTATAATGAGGTTGAAGTCCAGCGCTAGAGTCAAGAGCTACTGTTCTTAATTTTCTCTAAATGGTCAGAGTGTGCCGTGGCTACTTAATGTTTTGTTTTGGACTGACTGTCCTTATAAGGCATTAAGCCTTCTATTGAATTGGGAAAAAAAAGTTTGGAAGTAAAAAATTTGCCTACCTGATAACAGTAGCTAACGCCTACTTCCTGCTCAGATGCATGTGTCACTGCCTCGAGCAATAAGCTCTTAACACTGAATTCATAACCAAGTTTTGATTCTAGAATCATGATATTATCAGGTTGTGGGAAGAACGAATGGAGGGATGCACAGGCTATAGTTTCTATAACCAATGAATGGTCAATATCAGCATCCACCCCAAGCCATTTCATCACGTAAAGGGCGGCAGCAAGTCCACCACTGACATAGTATGCTCCTATGAGAGCTTCCACACAATCTGCTATTGTTTTTGATCCTAGCCATCTGTGACCCAAATCACAAGCTACCCCTACCTTGATTTTGGGATCAATGGTCACAAATTTACTTTCAAGAGGCACTTCTTCTGTATCCACTCCACACGAGCAAGGGATCTCCCGTATAGAACGCTGACCAGGAGCTAGCCAACGGCGAGGATCAAATGGACAGGCTCGTATATATCCCTGTCAATCAATAACGGAAAGTTTTGTTGTTGTTAATGATTCTACACCAATTTCTTTTTTATTCATGTGATTAAACTAAAAGGTACCTACTAATAAATATGATACATGAAACATATTCCATTCAGACACAAGATGCAGTTTCTGCATGTTTTAACAGGAATAGAGAGCCTCGACTCCAAAGTAAAGCATGATGCCCAGCTCAAATACCTGAAGATTTTTCTCAGTGCCCAATTTGTGTAAAGTTGAATTGCAAATCGCAATTTGGCGCTGAGCTGATAGTTGACCTTCGTGCTTCTTAGGATATCCGAGAAAAACATTACAGCTCACAGCATACTTTAGAACAGAGTCACCAAGCAATTCCAAGCGCTCCATGGAAAAACGTTCGCAGCATCCAAGGGTAGTGAGTGCTTCCAGAATCTAACCATGGCAAAATAAATTAGAATTAATTTACCAGTATCAACAGCTAATCTGGAGTAAAAAGGATGTCAATAAACAAGTATACCAGAGAGCCAGACACTTGAAATTCGTGCAAGTGGGCAGCAATCTCACGTCTTAGTTGAGTGGCCAGCATGAGGGATTCGAGTCTATGCATTATGGAAGGAAGTAAGTATATTGACTTGATAACTGTCCTTGGAACACCAATGGTCGCTAGAAGTTCGGGAGGCATACGTATATGCATTTGGGGCTTTTGCACTTTCACATCTTTGGTGCCTGTACATATGTTGTCAAATTAAATATCATTTATCATTCTTAGTTTAGTTCAGCTCAATGTTTACAGAAGAAACACATCCTAATACACTTTTCCATTAGAGTAATCATATTCATTTTCCCCGAGATGTTTTCAAAGAGGAATACATATAAACATTTTGACTACTATATTATTGGCAATGCAGGCTTACAGATGAGACAATTAAGCACACATGTAATGGACACAATGCTAACAATATGTGTTACACTTACCTTCTTCACTGAAATCGGTAAGCAAATTGTGTGCATTGTGACTTTGCTTTAGTAACAGTAGAGGTTGATTGGGATGCAATAGCATAATACCATACCTAGTCAAGACAGCAAGATACATTGTCACAAAGATGATTGTCAAAATCGACGAGGTGTCATCCGGGCCAAGTTACTAACCTCTGCTCAAAATAGTTGGCAAAAGAGATAGGTGATGTATCAGGGTCATTTCCATCAAATGGACTTTCTGCCGACATGTTTACCAAGACCTCGACGATAGAATATATCCGCCCAGTGTGAGTAGCCAGAACAACCATTTCTCTTAGATTCTCAATTTTCACTGAACCATTGGCAAAGTGAACAACATTTGTATGCTCATGATCTGTTCTCGACAAATCCAACTCTGGTAAAACCTTTTCTGTAGGTACACTGGTTACTTTCGATTCAACACTTGAATCATAAGCACTTTTTAGAAACTCTACAACATTAATGGTAGAATTGACCCATGCCCAGTTGACTATGAAAGATTCATGACAGGGATTAGTAGCCGAGTCTATCGGTAGAAGCAAATACATTTTTGCTGATTTCCACAGTAACTCCTCAGCCATGTTGAATATTAATTTTCTAGAAGCCTTGGTTCCGGTGAATAATTTCCCAAATATTCCGTTAAAAAAGAACTCCTGGAAACGTTTTGCTTTTCTAACCTGTTAAACAAGAGGTGAACCATAGCATCATAAACAATACACCCAATACAAACCGGTGAGCAATATGATGGCATAAGACAAAAAACCTGTTCAGAATCCAAATGAACTTGCCCGCAAGGAGTAACAATGGCCTTCACTTGCTTTCTTGAACGCATAAAGAGGTCCATATGAACATTCCCCACATCATCATCTAATTTAGTCTCTATTAGGAACACAAATCCAGAAAAATTTTCTTCGACAATGCTACATGAGAAATCCATTCTGTAAGCATGGAATGTGGAGCCGTCAACGCTGTCTACCCAACCTCCAGATAAGGCACGGACGCAGGCGGTGCCATGTAATTCCTTTCTCTTCGTTGTTCCTGAAGAGCCAAAAGATCATCGACTATTCAAAAACAACAGCAACATAATAATTGTTGAAGACCCAAAGCTGAACATAACTTGCAACAGGGAAAAAAATGAAAATTTGAAACTTAATTATTAAAAGGTCATAGACATGTGTACCTGCCGCTGCTGCACTTGATCCTTTCTGGATTACTATGTTGTCATTCTGTGATGGGGCTTCGATAGAAGGGAGAAGATGATCATCAAGACCTCCCATTTGATGAAGCTTCTTGCATGCTTCTAAACAAACAAGCTGCTTGGACAAGTGAGAATTTCTAACCATGGGGCCAATCAAATGATGGAAGGCCGCATTTGGAGGCAATGTCAGTTTACATTGATACAAGCCTTCTGCCTTAGATGATTGATAAGTGGGCTTCGGAGTATAATATCTGTCAAACAAGTTGTTAAAATGATGACCTGAAACACAGTAAGGATACTGATACAGACACATACTTGTCTCCAGGGAGCTTATCACAATATCGATGAAGAAGGCTGATACTAGAATCAATTGAAACTGATGCCCCAGTTGATTGCACTGTGTAAGAATCTTTCTTATCACTTATAACTGTTGGTAGAGATGTGTTCGGATCTCTCTTTATTGAGGCATCAGTCACTGAAACTTCACTTCGAATGATTTCAAAAACTTGAGTTCGTTGCCTCTTGTTTCCCCTGAAATTTTTATAACCAAAATTTAAACCCTGTTACTTATGAACTTGAGCATCGAGAAAGAATCCAAAAGAACTGTTACATATCACTATGATCTGTTTAGGGAGTTATATTAGTTCAGATCCAAAAAAAGTACCAGTTGTTCTTAATTAAAAAGGGAGCACCAGCACAGTTTATGTTTAACCTAATAATAAGTCAGAATTCACAAAGTCAATGGAAAACACTTCTTTTAGTGTCTAATAATCAGTGGCTACAATCACCTTTCAAGCATTAAAATGAACTTCGACTGGTTCAGCCTAGCCCGTCCCCTAGACTGAATATAACTGCGAACAGATTTTGGTAAATCAAATCGTATCACGAAGGAACAATTTGGAACATGAATTCCTTCCTCCACAACATCAGTAGCAAATAGCAGGTTGACCTACAGAAACCAACACCAATTTGTTATCATGCATGTTCTACTAAATCTAAATGTCCAAAAAACTTTCAAGGCTTTAAACAAGGGTACCATTCCAGAACGAAATGATTGCAAAGTTTCTCTTTGCACATTTGGTGCTAAGCCATCAGCAGATGAGTTACTTCCACTTAAATAAGAAACTGTGAAATGTGAAAGACTCGTGATTCTTCTTATTAGTCTTTCAATCACTTTTGCCGTTATAATTCTCTCTACAAAAATAAGGCACAGCACATCTGCTGCATCTCTGCAAGGAAAGCATTATTAGTCGTCTTTTTTCATCTTCTAAACAAAGACATCAAGCTCAAAAAATATGATCATACCCAAAAGATCTAAAAAGCTGAATCAGTTGATGTACTTTCGGGGACAAGAGACCAAGTTTTATCTCCTCAGTATCTTCCGGCTGTGGTTTGGAAAGAGTGTCATAGCCTGAAGAAGTATAAAATGGTATAAAAAACCACTCTGAATTGTTCATGTCATTACTTAATATATCAAAGTTGCCTAAAAAAATCAAGAAAAATGGAGCATACTCTGGAATATAATGAGACACTCCATGTGCTAATCGCGTGTCTGATGTGCATTTATGCATCTACTACAGATAACATAATATTAACTAATAGGCTCTGACGTATGACATTGCAAAATAAAAACTAATAGGCTCAATAATGGAATTACGGAACTGTTAATTTACTTTTTAACTATAAAGCCTGTACACCACAGGAGTTAAAATACCGTTTAGGGGATTCTCGGGTATATGACTTTCAAGCAACTTGAGAACTTCTTCAATGTAATGTTTCCGAAGCATCAAGCTTTCTCTAATCATTTCACATTTGTCAAGGGAATGAGAAGCATTTTCAAGGCAAACTTTAGCTGCCTGCAAAATTTTACAAGAAAAAGGTAATTGCATGATACAATTATGATAAACATATTACATATACTCCAATAATTATACCTCATGCGCGCATATTAAGCCGAGGTCATTAAGGCAATGCTTAATTTTGGCATGGTCGGTAGACAATCGCTTCCTCAATATCCCAAATTTCTCATCCATATCCTTGAAATTATGTTCTAGAGATGATCGCAACTTAACAAGCATATCATCACACTGCCCATGATTGATGCAAAAAAGGTTCATAATCATATACCTTTTTATAAGTACGGCTAAACTTATAAAGAACTTACATTGTACCTTAGACCAGCAGCTTTCCATTTGATCGATTAAATTCAAAGAAGAAGCAGGCGATGGTTGGTACCAACATATTTCTTCTTGTGCAGATGCAACAAACTGATCCACTTCCGTTTTGTCTTCGATGGTATAGATCTGGAGAGCCACTCAATATCAACTTACAACATGGCATATGTGAGCAGAGGAAATTCAGGTTTTTGGAATGCCTATATGTAGATAAACAGTTGAGCAAGTAGACCTGGGAATCAAGGATGTTCTCAAGTTGTGATAGCTGGCCTTCGCAATCGGAAATTGAAGAGACACCTAATGAGGCCACAACTCAAAGATTTTGTGAAAGTTCTTTTCAGCAAACTTGAATAACAATGACAGAAAAGAAATCCTCATTGTTGAAGAATAATGCGCAGTCGTACCTTTCCTAATTACAGGTGAGGCTGTCATACCAAATATTTTAGGTTTGTCTTCGTGATTGTGATAGAACTCCTAGCCAAAACAGAACATTTCACAACAAAAGCAACATCTGAATATTAATAAATGAAAGAGCCCCATAAAATACAGAAATGTAATAAGCCAAGTAGTAAAATGAGATTCTAACCTTCATTATTTTAGCATATGGATGATTACCAGTAGTGCGGTGGCATTCATCAAGTATTAGCATGCACATCACGTCAATACTTATGAAACCCTTCCTCAAGGCATCTAAAAGAATCTGCGGTGTCATAACAAGTACCTGTGAAGCAAAAGTAAAATAGTTAAAAATACAAACTAACCAAGCTAGACACAAAAGAAGTTGTTTAGGATGTATTATAATAAATGGTATTTAAGTGCATCATCTTTATATCTCGTAATTAGATAACTTCAAAAAAAACTAAGTTTGAGCTGAAAGATACTCCAATCTAAATTTTTCATAAACTTAGATGTCGTGAGAAACAGTCCCCTAAAGACAAGACAGGTACGAGGTACCGACATCTTGTTCTCCGATCTCCTTCGCCCAGCATTCAGCACTCCAGTCATCTACTCCCTTTGCTCCATAGTAATCTCCCACTTTTAGTCCAGTGTGGGACCTAATAACTTCAAATTGCTTCAGGAAAAAAAGAGAAAAAACTCTCTTTTAAAAACTTTAACACTCAGAATAAAGATCAATGGGCAATTGGCACCAACAACAATAAAATAACAATCACACAAAGCCTACCTGACTGACGAGATGAACAGTCGGTGCCAAAAACACAATCACTTTTCTGCAGCCAGATTGCTTCATTTCTTGATACACATCTTGAATTAGCATCACAGCTATCATAGTTTTTCCAGCACCTGTCTCCAACACCGCAATCGTATTCCTCTTCCTAGCTACCCCATACACCTGCAATTGATAGCTACAACATAGCACACACGCACATAAAAAATCCATTAAACAACAAAATTCAAAATCCAACCCAATTTTATTATTTGTTTTTACAAAAAAACCTTCTAGGAATAAAATCCTTGATCATTTCAGCCATGTCTCGTCCATCCTCACAATGCATGCTTGCTTCAGAACTCATATCTACTGATTTTCGTTTCAGAGGATTGTCAGACTCACCAGAACGCATGTCCACTGCATTCATTTAAAAAAAAAACATTGAAAACACACATTTCACTGAAATCATTAAAACCAGGCATGTAACGATCGGCATTAATACATAAAAGACGAAAATTCAAAACCCTAGCGAGAACTGAAGCTGAAATTGAAAAAGGTGTGAATGAATACCTTCATTACTGGAAGAAGGAAGCGACGTGTGCTGCATGGTGTTTTCCATTTGTGCCAGTCTCGAAAGCTCACGCTCTGCGCGTTTCGTCCTCCGATTCACCCCCTTCGTCGCTCGCCTTGCTCTACAGAGCAATGAGTACTGAAGGAGTGTCATTTTATATAGTTCCATGGTTTAACTTGTACATCTATGAAACTATGGGGACCGAATTTGCATTTGAGAAGATTTCAAACTGAAATTTTATGAAGTATATATTTTTTAAGTATCATAAAGTAAATTAAGAAATTGTTTCTAATTTAAGCTTAAAGAAGAAGTTTCTGATAGCCATGATTTTGTATGTAATGGCTGAGAATCTCAAATTTCATGAGACAGTGACAATAAGTTTAGTAAATTATAGATTAAAGCTCACAAAAATAAACTATAATTCATATGAGTTAAAGTTTACATTGAATATGTATAATTCACAAAATATATAAATTATATTTCAACATTGTGAACTTTAATTTATAGTTCATTAAAATGGATCTCACTGTCTTACCAAAATTTGATGTTGTCACCAAATGAATTTGCTTTCCGATATAAAATTCTTTCGATTTTTTTTATAAATAAGCTTCTTTTGAAATTTGATTGTCTACATATTTCCACTTTTAATTTGATTGTCTACATATTTCCACTTTTAATTTGATTGTCTAGGGTTCAATCTCAGACACCCACCATACTCATTTCATTTTTCTATTATTTCTCCCCTTTATGGAACCTTATTCATTTCTTCATGTCATGTGGAGTCTTCTCTTCATGTTTGTCCTTTTCCTTGATGAATGAGTTATTTTCATCCTTTAATATGTGTGAAGTGTGCTCAGATACTCGGTGTGAGGATTGATTGAAGGTTCTCTTGGATGATCAAGAGGCATAGAAGAACAATTATATTGTAATGTGTCAATAAAAATGTAATGGATATAAAATTATCAAATATGATGTTGTCCTGATTACACTCAATCCAAAGCTTAACCTTCATACATGCCTTTCAAATTCATTTCCATACTGAGGATGAATTTGGTTGCAAAGTTGAGACAAAGATTCACAAAAATCAGATTTTTGTAATAATATTTATAGAGTTTCTTTATTTTTTTATATCCATAAAATGATTCAACAATCAAATTGTGTTTTTGTACGGCATATTTTTGTAAAAATTTATATTATTACAAAAATATGTATGAAAATTGCATTTTTCAAAAAAAAAAAATTCAAAGCTCCTTTTTGTGTGTGTAAAAATGGTTTTTGAGGGAATTTTTATAGTCTTTTTTATTTTTGAAATTTTAAAAAATACTTTTAATAAGATGAATTATTAATGGGAGTGGATCAAATAAAAAGGAGTGTTTAAAATAAAAAGTACAAAAAGATCATGTCCTTTCATTTGATTCATCCTACGTCCCAGATTAAATCACAATATTAAATGATTTTTAAATTAAAAAGGGGCAAATATGGA